>WEDG01006005.1:0-131010 GCA_017591395.1 Schistocephalus solidus
GGGCATTTGTCAGAGAGCCGCGATTGTGCCCTAGAATTTGCTGACTTCTTCGAATTGGCTGGGACGGAACATCTGCGGGATCATTCCTTTAAACTGCAGAGGAAGTTTGTCCACATGGAAGTCCGTCGGAACGCCTTTTTCGCAGAGGGTCATTGGAGCATGGAACGGACTCCTGACGAGGTTTTCCTTTCAGAAACTGTTGACACATTTAAATTCAAACTAGATACTCATTTTCTGAGAAACTATTGTGAATATAATGAAGATTGTGTTAACAGTGGCAGGTTGCGCCTGGCCCACACATATCGATGACCCTACATTTTCATTTGTCAGACATATCACTGTAAACGTTTGTACTATTGACATTTTTGCATGTGAATAGGGAGCTCAAGGGCGAAAGCCTACTTCCCTCAATAAAGTGACTTAAAGTGACTATATAGGGCTACCTTCAAAGATATGAGTTGTGGCAGCCTAACAGGCCCAAAACTCATGTAGCGACACTTAGTATGTGATAACTCCATTAGCCATGTGGCACTCCAGGCCGAAAGAGCATCTAAGTCTGAATGAATTTGTTCTAGGCACCGTTCGGTCGTAGAGTTAGAGAAGGAATACACGCATTTGAGGTCATCAGCATAAATAAAAGATTGAGAATGTTTAACTATCGATGAAATATCATTTATATACAGTAAGCACGACAAAGGACCTAATACGGTACCTTGAAGGACACTACTAACAATAGGGTTAGCACTTGAGTGTGAAGACCCCACTAATAGTTTTTGGTTTTCGATAATTTAAGTATAATCTAATAATGATATGATAATATGATCTAATGAACATTAATTAGGCCGCATTTTCAATATGCTATGCAAGCTTGGAAACCCTGGACAGTTTAAGTTCGGAACTGCCTCGAAAGAGTACAGAGGAAAGCCACCAAAATGGTTAGAAGTCAAAGCTCCTTGCCATATCCAAACTCGCCTAATGCATCTTAATCAGTTCCCTTTGAGTTTATTTATTTAGAATTTATATTTGGTTAGCACCGGGAAGGTACTGTCTAAGCAAACATTAGTAACGAAATAAAGTTATGACAATGTGTGCAGATAAAATGTACAAATTCATAAATTGTCCTGCTATGTCAACAGTTAGCAATGTTTTAAAATTAATGGTGAACTAGAAAAAAATAGGCAGTGAAAAAAAACTCCTACCATGAAAATGGAGGCAGAGTTCAATAGGCCTTCATTTTCGAATAGAAGGTAGGAGAAAAAAACTGCTTAGGAAAAAAAATAGTCAGGTGGTAGAATAGGGTAATACTGCAGTAGCATTTCAGAATGAGATAATGAAACGTCGAGGTGATTCGTTCTTGATCACTTAGGCGTATGAAACAGAATCTCACGAAAATGCGTCAATGAACTTAAGTCCTCAGCATCATAGGATCCAGAATTGAATTCTGATGATGGTTAGTATCCAAAGAAATCGCAGCATTTAAGACTGTGGACCACCGAATTTGTACGTCCGAATGACGTCATCGTTTTGGAGGACGGGTGATATAAGGAGACATTATAGTTCATGGGCGTCTCAGGTAGCGTAAATATAGTTGCAAGAGGGTTACTCAAATTCCCGATGGTCCTTTCTCCGAGTCATGGGGAAAGCTACTGGGAAAAAGATGAGGAAAATAAAAAGGTTAATAGAATCAGTGTTAAGATAAATGTGCAGTCTTCGCTTGAATGCAGATAGACTAGTTAACGACCTTATTTCAATTGGCAAGTTATTCCAAAGAAAACTATACCTAGAAGCAAAGAAGAGAGCGTTTACACGTGGAGGATGCAGGGGAGGTATAATTAGTTCAGAATTTCTTAGGTTATAAGGAAGACTAACGGGGGGGTAATGACAGAAAGCTTTGGGAGAGTTGAACTATTATTAAGACGAAAAAAAAGGAGACAAAAGCCTGCTTCAAGTCTCCTGACCCAAAAGAAATTTTTAGCTTCGTTAGCTGGCATCTTGTTGAGTAGGAAGTAGTTAAAAAGAGTCGGATATAGGAGTTTTTTGGTGAAATTTCTTTAAAGGCAAATGCGTGGTGATCTCCTGCAGACATTCCGCATTGTGAAGGGATTGGATTGCTGCCTCGAATTCTAGGACTTCTATGAATTTGCCGCCACGACCCATCTCCGAGGTCACCCATTTAAACTGTGTGTCCAGCAGGCGAGACTGGATGTGCGCAAGTTCTCCTTCTCTGTCAGAGTGGTTTAAACCATGGAATACCCTCCCTGAAGACGTTGTGATGTCACCATCGCTGGAAAGCTTTTAAAGGAACCTTGACAGTATAATGTTACAAAACGAGCCTGAGCGATGCGGAATTTATTTTAACCCTCGAGAGTCGTGCGCGACTTGTCATATTTTATGACCGCCTTTTGTACCTTTGCAACCCACACGGTTTCTCTGTATACCGCACTTACTTTTACGTTACAAATACGGTACTCAAAGTCCCATGCCTATTTCCCTCAATAAATTGAATTGAATGGAATTGAATTTAAAAAAAACTCCTATTTCCTACCCCTTCAACTACTTCCTTCTCAACAATATGCCAGCTAACGAAGCTTAAACGTATTTCGGTCAGGAGACTTGAAACAAGCTTTTGTCTTCTTTTTCAAATAAATAATAGTTCAACTCTACCCTATAGCAAGCGTCGAGTCAGAAATAAGAGAGTGAGCCCAGGATTCAGTGATGCACAGCACATCTGAATCAAGCTCAAAGGCTACTGTTCTAAGCTCAGCCATATTTTTTACAACTGATCTCACATTGAGTGAAACTAAGCTGAGCGTATTCCGTAGCTGCAGGTTGCGCTCATTAGTATTTAATAAAAAAGATAATTTGGTGGCGGAGAAGAAAACTGGAAAGAAGAAACGAATAGTGGGAAAAAAATTGCTCTGGTCTACAATTTGTCGAAATGTTACTGTTTAAGAGAACTGAGATTATTGTAAGACGGCATATTTGGATTAAAACCTTGGAAAGGAAATCTATAGTGTCGTTTGAAAGATAGGGGTGCATATAAATGAGATTTTGAGGGAAGTTAGCATAAATTGGCGGAAAACGTGCATTTGAAAAAGGAAATAAATGATTTCGAAATACTGGTAACAATTACAAGCGTTAATTATTTGGGGATTTCGGACACTTTTTGGGTTGGGAAAGATGCTAACGTTAGCGTTCGCAGCTGTTGTAGATGCTGATGGGTTAGCAGGTTTCCCATCGGTAATGACATTACTGATTTTAATGCCTGGATTAGCCAATGATTCAGATTTACTAGGAGTTTTCTTAGGTTTAGTAGATTTAGCAGCTATAGCAGGCATAGTTTGCGTGTTACGTTATGTATAAAAGACATGGTTCTTTGGCAATTTAAAATGACGTTACTCGGTAAGGTGAAAAATATATAAAAAGAGCAGATAAATAAAAAAATTATAAAGCATTTTTATGGAAATGTTATCGGTTGAATGGGGTTTGTTGTTTTAAAATAAGGAAAACCTGTCTCTTGTAGAAGAAAAATATATGCATGTGGTAGGATGACATGCTGAGGAATTCGTACAAGGATTCAAAGGCTCTTATTCTTGGAACAAATCATGTGCCCAAAAGGGGCTCGTTTTTACCACCACATCACAAGAGTTGGTATACTATTACGCGTCGATTAACTACAGTGGTAACTGTCAAGGAGGATAGACAGGGAAAACCTTCATGGACATCATCAGTGCACAAAATTTCAAACGAAGAAAGGTCCTTAGTGGTCCCGAAGGCCATCGTCGGAGTGCTAGAGATGCGACCCTGATACTCTCATTGCTAATTGCTGAGACCACCGACCTGGGGGCTAAAAAAAGAGGAATATACCATGCTAATTGCTGATATGCCTGACCAAGGACACTGACATGATCGTCAAGAGTTTACGTTGGTTCGATAAAAGGGAGAATATTTATGACCAAAAACACTATTGCCCTAAGTAGTGGTAGATGCGATGGCTGCCAAGTTTGTAACAGTTTCGAGGGACAGAAAAAACAGGAGGACCCTTAAGAACGAGGGGACCAATGGGGTCTTCAATATTTCCCAATGATGATCTTAATTAATAGGGAACGAAAAATGGCTGCGAAGATAAGTTTTTAAAAAATATGTGGGAGGAACAAAAACGGCTTCGCGAGGGGAAATGAAGCAGGATCGCTTCTTGATCGCTAAATATGCGAATGACACAATGAGCTGCAATGCCATCTGCTTTCCTTTGCATAGCATGTTGTACCCAAATTAAGAGACCTTTTAACAGATATCACTGGCACAATACGAACCGTTTCGCAAACCTTGTGTTCTTGTATAAAATAGTTTTATTTAACTATAAGCTAGTGTGACCTTGATATCTCAAGGTTACTCTGGATGTGCTCAGAAGTTCCAAAATTTACTTCCGCTTGATTGGTTTCTAAAACGCATTATTGCATTCTTGGTGCTAAGTTGTGTCTTCCTAAACACGCAGGATGCAAGATAATCACTCACATCAGCCAGACGTGTGTTGAAAAAGATGGTTTAGCGAAGTATCTTCTTAAAGAAAATTTACTCCTCACTGCACTCGAGTATCACTATGAGCTACTCGAACGTGGCATAATGGTTGAATGTTTGAAGGATTTCTTTGAAAATCCTAGTAATTTTGACACGTGTGAAAATTTTCAACCACCCGAACCGTCGCTCAGTAATTTATTTCGGCTTATAACCTTTAACGTACAACAGAGTCGTGCGTAAGTATTTCGACATTGGATTCCATGGATTTGCATGCTGATAACGACGACAACAGCGCGATTCATAATCAGGTTAAAGGTTTGATTTGTTTCATTCTTATGTTAGTCCTTGAGTTTGAACTGCGTAAGAAGAACGAAGAAATTCGAAACCTTCGAGACCTTTTAACAACGGCGACAATAGGAGGTATAAATCCGTTCCGTTTAAATTGTTCGGTCTTATAGTCTGTGGTGTACTTATTTCATCACAATTTTCTCTTCAAACTTACGTCCGAATTTCGAAGTGTTATATAACATTGTCACATACGTGACAATATATGGTCTTCTGATTGCCTTGTCCATCACGTTGGGTTTTTTGTATATCTTTGGACTCTGCTATGTTCATATGAATTATCCAATACCATACTACTTATTTTAAACGCAGTATAGTTGAACTTGTTCGCAATTTTTCAGTTAGTTCATGAGATATAGACCGATAGAAGGATTGGAATCCCATTTACTTCTTCATGTGTAAACACCGATTTCTCAGTTTTAAAATAAGTTGCGTTATAATCGGTTTCTATCAAGATTTCATTTAGTTTATCGCAAAAAATTTTAGCTTACCTTCATTTTTATTATAGCTTCAGGCGCAACGCAACCTCCAAATAAGGACAAAACGGAAGCAAACCTCAGCCCCAGTCATGCCACTTGAAAAGCGAACCATTCGCTTTCTGATAAACGAGCACCTTCTTAGTTCAGGATATAAACTCACGGCGGTTCAGTTCGCCGAGGAATGTGAAGTAGATGAGCAACAAGATTTGGACGACTGGACCGACGTAAGTGAAAACATTATTGTCATAGAATAAGACAAATACTTGGAGCGTTCCTTCAAAATATGTACAAAATTTCAAAGTATATATTTTTTCTCAGTCATTATTTACGGAACACGAAATTTTCAGTCTTTAACAAGCTATGGCTTTTTATTGCGATTTTTGAGCATAGGATTTCGTGGGATTTATCTTCAATACTATAATTGGAAAGCTACTTAAAATTTATCAAATCATTTTGTTCTGTCTTCCACAAATAAATGGCTTGCACATTCTTAATCTCATTACTTAAAATTAATATATGCACGTAAACTGGAATCCGTTTTCAAAATGCACCACATTTTTCAGGAATCTTCCTAAGTCGGTTTATTTTGCACTTTTTTTGATATTTTTAAGATCATGAACGTTCTGAAATAAGGTCACCGGCACATGTACAACCTGAAGCCCATTTATTCCTTATCTGATACCCATTAGAGGAATAGAAATTAGTTTACCTATGCAACTACTCGCCATGTCTAGTTTGAACGTGATTTCCTAATTCTTGCCACGTTTGGTAATGTTACAGTTAACATATGGGTTATAGGTCTGTCATTTTTGGACGGAAGGCCTCATGAATAGTGGTTCCGGGGGTTTATTTTTCTTTGGCGTTGTTTTAGACAGTCACAAAATCCAACAGTAGTCGAACCGTAGCAACAAGGAACCGACGTTTTCACGCTGAAATAAATTGTATAGCACTGGAGGCAGTGTTCCACGACACCGTTCGGAAATATTTTTGACTACCTGTTTGCATTTATCGGTGTTGTTTGATTACAGAATGGAAAAGTCGCATTTTCGTTGCTTTTGAACTTGGATCCAAAACACTCATAGCCGGGTATTAACTAGAATGGTTGATTCTGGTTTGTTTTCCTCGTCACGCAGTTATTTGTTTTCACACACACTGCACACAGTAGTTTCTATCAAGCCTGATTTGCTAAACAACTAATTGTTAATGTAAGGCAGGTAGTTATTAAATGCGCAGGTATGATTTCAACTTGTAAGCACACAATTTTAAATATTTTCTAGACACAAATACACATAAAGATGAAAATCCGTTCTTTCCTATCTTTTCAATTTGTAAGGCAAATATAAATTAACCTAGTGCATGCTTTTGTACGCACTGCGTTAATTAATTATCATAATTTGGTTAATAAACGCAAATACCTGGCTACGCCAATTGTTTCGAACACACCGTAGATGTCATCGGTTTCGATGCTCCCACACATTCCAAGCTTTACGTAGCCAGCTCAAAACGTTGTAGTCCTCTTACATACTCTAAAAATTCAATTAAATCAGGTGCTAAATTTAACGGTTGATGAAAAACCATGAAGGTAATCTGATCGGCCTACTAACTGTGCAATATGCTCTCTGCACATATATTCCATTTGAGTAAAAACGCAATATGCAACCACACTCAGTGAACAAAGGATAGATCAGAGTGTAACAATCGACCGTTTTGCACGCAACCTAACCCTAACTATCTTTTGTGTTCCTTAGGGTTAGCACTTGTATCCGGGTAAGAAGGGTTAAACATTTTTTCTTTGGCCGTAGGAGGACCGAATTAGCGGGTTGAAAATGAGACATTTCCAAGCATTTACTAATAAGGATGGTGCGGTAATTGCAGAACGCATCGATTTTACTATGATAATGAAATATCGCGCCGAGCTGGTCTCATAATTGCTGCCTCCGAGGGTCAGTAAAAGGGGTCAGGGCAGCAAGGAGTGACATAGTCGTCGGAGTGACGTAAACCCACCGACTCTCATAAGCCGCACACCTGTCGGGGCACCAAACTATAGCGAAACCGCACTAACCCAAACGAACACAATGGGTAGTGTTAAGGTAAGGTTATCGCCCTCTTTTCCTTCATTTAGCCCCATCCATAAAAATCATATTACCACCGTTCCCGCATTACTCTCTGACCTATCCTTTGTTACTTGAGTTGGGTTAAATATTACGTTGTTGCTGAAAGGTCGCGACAAAAGGTATACATCTCCCGGAATTTACATCGAAACAAGTTCAGGTAAATATTACTGACACTTCTAGCACTCACCTGCTGCAGGGTTATTTTTGCCGTTCTACCGTGTAGCGTTACAGGGACCAAACACAAAAAAAAACATAGCAAGATGACAGTTGTCTGTCCTTGACCTCTGAGCTGGATAATTTGCTGGTTCAGACCAATCAACATCGCCCTTCCTCCATCTCACTACCCATTGGTTGCCCTTGATATTTATTAACCTTTTATTACCCTACGATATTAATGTATAAGCTTGATGATGAATAATCTAAAACGTAAGTGTAACGAAGTTTATTTGGTAGTTGACATACCCCAAGGCAGATGACAGGGAGAGTTCGTCATCCAGGAGGTTCGGGTCCAAAGAGAGGAGGCGAATGAGGAAATGGTCCGCCTCGCTCATGGAAAAGTCATCAACGAAGGCAGATGTCCAGGTGGAGAGCAGACGCAGCAGGCAACTTGAGAGGATACTAAAAACGTCCGAAAGCCTGTTTCTCTGCAAAGAAGAGAGGAACACTGAGAAACTTGACCCAAATGTCAGTATCTTCCAATGAGGGAGAGATGAAAACGGCCGGCGGACTAATTTATAAAAATGGATGGCTGGGCGCAAAATAGATATTCAATGCATACAGCTGAAAGCTTTGGGACTGTATTCGGTCATACTCTCGGGTCATATAACGGGCCCGAAATGCGAGGTCGAGGAGACGAATGAGGTAATGGCTCGCCTCGCTCATTGAGAAGTCTTCAACGAAAGTGGAGAGCAGACCCAGCAGGCAACTTGAAAGGATACCAAATACGTCATACACCCTGATCTTCGGTACGGAGCAGGAAGACGAGGGGAAGGCTGAGAAACTTGCCCAACTGTCACAATCATCCAAATATATAATAGATATATATATAGATAGAGAGAGATAGAGAGAGAGAGAGAGATAGAGAGAGAGAGAGAGAGATAGATAGAGAGTATAGATATATATATATAGAGAGAGAGAGAGAGAGAGAGAGAGAGAGAGAGAGAGAGAGAGAGAGAGAGAGAGAGAGAGAGAGAGATAGAGAGAGAGAGAGAGAGAGAGATAGAGAGAGAGAGATAGAGAGAGATATGGATATAGTAGTACAGAGATGAGAGTAGAGAGAGAGAGAGAGAGAGAGAGAGAGTATGAGAGAGAGAGAGAGAGAGAGTATATATATATATATAGAGAGAGAGAGAGAGAGAGAGAGAGAGAGAGAGAGAGAGAGAGAGAGAGAGAGAGAGAGAGAGAGAGAGAGAGAGAGAGATAGAGAGAGAGAGAGAGAGAGAGATAGAGAGAGAGAGAGAGAGAGAGAGAGAGAGAGAGAGAGAGAGAGAGAGAGAGAGAAAGAGGGGAAAACAGCCGGCCATGTATAAATCGCTGACCTATCCTTGATTTACTGAGTTGAATCAAATATTGCGTTTTACGCCCATTGTAGTTGAGAATTCGTCCAAAATTAAGGCAAATATTTTGCATTTACACATAATGTAGAATACATTTTCTTTAGGTAGTAACTCGGTTTAAGGAATTTTAAGTGCAATAATACAGTAATTCGACTCTTTTCCCAACAAATATTTTATGAAAATTAGTTATTTGCTTTCAGAAATTTCAAAACAAACTAGCTGTTTTAGTTCACTTTATCAAGTAACTCCAGTGCCATTACAGCTGTATTGTAAATTTTGCCGGAACTTTGAGTAGGGCAACTTTTGAAACCTTCATATTTTCACAGCTTGTGTTTTAATGATGGCGCCAGTTTTTTGAAAGATACTTTTAAGCTGAAAATATGATAAATGAGATGTCAGAGTAGTTTGCACGCTAAAACTTCTGATTCTTGCTTTATGTCATGCCCAGTTTTTTTTGTAAAAGAACTTGGTAGCAGTGCCTTTCCTGCTGGTGTAGAAAAGAAGTCTTGAGACTGAAGTTGGTCCGTGTTTCGTCCTATAACTCAAAACGGCAGACTATCGGGATACTTATGCATTTTTTCCATGATCAGTCTAGCTAATGTTTAGGAGTTCGGAAATTTTTCGCAAGTCTCAAATGGACAATCGCACGTTTTCGTCGCCTCGAGGGCATAAACATCATCTATGCACACATATTGGCAAACTATTTGCTCTTTTAACCATGCGTTGAATTGTTTTCGTATCTGGACTAAATTCGAACAGCTTGTCTATAATGTTGATCCACCGGCGAGTTAAACATTGCAGCCGTTTCCCCGTCTTCTGGCCATTCTTTCTTCCTCCTCAGAAAATAATGAGCTGGTCATCATGGCCTACATTTAACTCTCTTTTTTTTGCTGCGACAGCTGGAAAAGTTGACGAGGGACATTTTTAATCGTTAGCCTGCTTTTATTATGTCGTCGGTTCACAGTTAGCCGCTTTAAAGTCTGTGAGTGAGCTCGTAAATGTAGCACTTTTCAAAAATTATCATATCCTTAAGTCACATCTGGGACGTAAACACCACTGTTTGTATAGTCAGGGGTCTGTGTCAACACAAGTTTAAACGAAAATGTAGACCTTACACTTATTCTCTTGGAGTGTATCCTAAAATGCGATATTTATTGCTCTACATCGATAATTTTGCAGTTTAACCAGTGTACTGAAAGGACGTAAACGATAAATCTGACCAATCCCGGAACGTTGGCGGCATCCATGATTGATTTACGCAAATAGGGGATCCGCGTAAGATGTATGTACCGGACCCGGGATGACGTCATCTGACATTCCCCTTGTGTGATAACTTCGGGTGTGGGTGTGGCACGCGTAGATGGAATGTTTAGCTCCGTCGATTGGTTGCGCCCAATCTTCGCATCACATGACTGACCGACTCAGCCAGTGGATTGGTCTATGAATGAGGAAAGAAATCGTGAGGTCAACTCTGGAGATCGCCTCAGCACGGACCACAGCACATATTACTCAATATAAGCAAACTTATGCGCTTTAAAACTACCACTGCGCGCCAAAAGTCTTGGCTTGGAAGAATGTTAACTAGCAGGATAACTCGGTTAGAAAGGAGAGTTGGACTGCAATGGCTCCCTTTTAATGGGGCCTCTATGACATGCTCCCTCAGTTAGGATCTGAACCACCTTTTTCTTTTTGCTGTTAGAACCTGACTTATTGGGCGCGGACCATGCGAAGGCGGGCTTTGTAGATTTATCAGCCACTGCATTCGATCCCAACTCCATAATTTCTAACTTTCTGTTGACACCGAGCACAATTGGAGAGAGAGAGAGAGATGGAGTGCAGTAGATGCGGCAAAAATCTACTTTTACTATAAATTACGTCACGCGCAAGTGGCCGAACCTGCGCCCGCCATTGTTCGGCCAAATGGTGGACATCGTCCTTCGCGAATATTAATGCTATTAGCAGACATATTGGGTCTGGTGCTGAGCCCGGATCCAGTTGGTTCTTGAGTTTACCCCTTCGCCTTTTGCTCGCAAGTAACTGCTCCATGAACCATGATCGGGAATAGCCAAATGTAACGTTTAAAATAGTACTCTGGCCATTTTGTTTTACCTCAGAACTCCCGGAAGCTATCCTATATTCAAATGACAGTGATGCTAAAGGAGAAAGAATAATTAGAATTTGTTTCCATAATTTAAAATCCAAGGAAGACTTGGTCAGGATCTTATCTTTTCGCAGTGTACCACTTTCCATGATTTTTGAACTTAAACCACTGTGTTGACATGATTATAAATCTACCGTGAAATTTTCCCAGTGACCTTAATCTGGTGCGTTTCTGCTTAATAAACCAGGTTGGTATGGCCAAAACATGGCGTTTTGTGTAAAAACTGCTTTCTTTGCGTTTATCGACTAGGTGGGTTTGAACTGCAACAGACCACCCGATCTGGTCTCTCTCCTCCGGCGTAATTGGAAGTCACCCCAGAATCATTCCATGGACTCCTCGGTGACCGCTAGGAACCCTTTCGACGAGGAATGTCAATCTAGAAGTTTGTCTAGGCAGCTGAAGGAGGATATTGACGTTCCATCCATTGCCCTACAGACCGACACCATCGTTATGAACCTCAAGCAGGAGTTGGAGGTGGCTCAACGCAATCTCAGCATTATGCAGTGCAGCCAGAGTGCCATGAAAGCTGAACTAGAGGTTTCTGTAGGTCCTTACATTCCCCCAAGTCACCTACTCGCAAATACTCTCACCTGTGTGAACACGAATTTGCCTGAGATTTGAAAGCATGTATTTCATGCGGTATCACTAATATGGTTTCGGAAAATGTTGTTACATTTTATAGGAGACCGCTTTCATGCTCGGAGCTTCTGATGCTTAAGTCGTGAACTCACTTCTCAACCCTGAACAGAGACAGACCTTTCGTGTCGAACGTCAAACTGTTGACGAGCTGGTAGGCGACACTCCTCTCCCTCCCCAAAAAGGGCGGGTCCGGTCACTTAAATGCCGTTCAAATTTCTGCACTTGCCCTGTCTCCTCGTGATTTGAACTGACCCATCCATCTGCAGAGGGATTAGAGAGAGAGAGCGAGAAGAGAGAGAGAGAAGAGAGAGAGAGAGAGAGAGAGAGAGAGAGAGAGTACAGTAGACAGGTCTGTACCTCTCCGTTGTGTTAACGCCTTCCATGTTGGTTAGACCAGCCCATAGCAGTATTATGAGCTCCCTTGATGCTTAACCTAAATACGATATGGTACTGTTTAGACTTTCCACCCGAAACCGTTCTGTACCGCTATTCCTTCATTTTCTGTAATCTGCCCCTCAGCGATCGGATTTTTGGCTTTAATTCAAAGCTTTTTTGATTCCTGCAGCCACTGGATAGGTGTGCGAACGTTCCGACCTGAACAGCTATCCAATCTACAGTGAGAGAGAATGGCAGGTGGTGAAGCACTGATGAACGAAAGATTGAACAGACTTCGTCTCTGGACCATCTACGCCCTGTGCGCGCGCATGTTTGTATTTCTCGTCATAGATGGTGGTCAGCCAGAACGGAGGCAGAATCAGCACACAACTGGTCTCTGTCAATCCCATTCTCTTGTTATCGTTTCCCTGGATCTCGCTGCTAGAAGTGTGTTCGACGATTGGAACCTGTTCCGCTTGTTTGGGCTGGATGCAAGACCCTCCGAAGGCAGTTAAACAGCGACTACCAGTGCATATAAGAGAAGTGCCAAAGCCAAGGGAGACCACGATGGCTATCACTGGTTTACTGGCCGTCATCAGACAGCCTTATCCAACCCCCAGGTTTGGGGGTATGTGAGGGTTGAACTCCTGTTCATCGGGCAGATTGGTTGTGTTGGAAGAGCGTTCACCGATCGGTTTACGTGATCTGCTCCTCTCTTTGCTATTGAGCTTTAGTTACCCCAACCCTGACGCGGGAACAGTGTAGCACTAAAACAGCAGGGTAACCAACACGCAGCATGTCCCAACAGCATGGGATAAACAGTGTGGAAGCATAGGCAGGCGCTTCAAAGAGTCCGCTAACTGGGGCGTGAGGGTGGGGGCTAGCTAGAGCGTTTCAAGTATTAAAAATGATGAACAGCATGGAACGGTAGGCATATGTAGGCGAGGGCAGGATTAACTTTGCTACGCATTGATATCTTATCACGGCAGTGCTGTTCCCCCCATGCCTTTTATTTATTCACGACTGTTGACATAGCGACGCCCCATTATACGCAATGCCTGTTTACAGGCAAAGGCGAGACCCTAGACTTTTTTCAATGTGCAGTTTGTTCGGGAAACGATTCCATCATACTTTTAGCCCATTCCGACTGTGCCGCTGCATCGGACCCGCATTTCAACTGGACCTGCGTCGCCCACACAATCATTGACCGCAGAGATAATTAGCGGCCCCGATATTTCCTTGCCTTGATTATCCCCTGTTAATAGGGTTTGTAAAACCAACTAGGAGGAGGCAAATTGCTGTGGCAGTTTACTGAGTCATCGGTGGATATGCCGGCTTCTTTCCCCTGTCCCCTTGATGTGTGAACATTGCCTCGGACGTTAAAAATGGAGTATGTGCCCCATCTGCAAGGCATCGGTTGCTACCTTGGCTTTTTGATCTAACTTTTGTACGGTCAACTCATGCTCAATCATTCGTGTTTGGAGGTCTTCGTCGGTTTTATGAACATCCCGCAGCTCTACGGACGTCCGTAGACGAAGGCCGACGTCTCCTACTTGGTGATAGGTTCCTTTGACCGTATCATTTGCTGGCGGCTGTTGGGGTCAGGCCTGTGTGCAACTCGTATTTCGCATGGCACGTGGGGTCTAGTCACGCCTTCACGTATGAGATTTCTAACCATGAGTTAGAGTGAGTACGTTCTTCGTTTGATGCATGCTCGCTGGCATTCTTTGACTCCGAAGAGTTCTAGAAAGCACTTTATCCGTACAGTTTGGCGTCTGGTATGCTGCAGTGCGTTTTTATCTGTCGCTATAGCGTGCGTACACAGTTTCTATGTGTTACGATTGGTGGTTGCTGTCGTAACTGAGCCCTTACCGTGCACTCGATCTTTTGTAGACTGTCGTCGCCAGCTTGTCGCCCAGTTGACGAGAAAATCAAGAACGGAAAATCGGTTCTCCATTTCCTCTTCCATTGTGAACTGTAATGCGAGGGAAGCCGACTCCAGTCGTACTTTATAGTTGTTTCTTCTGTTGCGGTCGATGATTAAGAAGGTCGTGTCAGCGGAGCGTGTATACAGAACCTGGATTTGTACTCCGCCTCTCAAGTTATTTTATAACCGCCTCAACGATGAGCTCAGGTATTGGTGAACCCATCTGAATGCCCTAACTTTGCTCGTATATGATCCCATCGAGGGAAAAGAATGCTGTCGCATCCTTCAAGGTGAGAGCTCCGAGATAAAAATCAGTTTTCTTTAAGTTGTCAACCGGAACAGGTTTGAATTCTAGCTGAAGTTTCCGAGAGCTTGGCCAACTCTCCATTGTCAAAGCGTTTAATGCAATATTGATCGGAGTTTTGACTGACTGACCGAGCGTGTTGGCCTTGAACTGGTCGATTTGTTTTCTCATTCGCTGCATCGGCCTTCGTGCGAATGTTTGTTCAGCTGGTGCTGCGCTTCTTTACATCGGCCGAGGGTGCGTTGAAACCTGCCTCCTCTTCGGGTGGGTTCGTCACGGGGCTGTCTTCGCTCACATTTCTTAAGTTCGGTGTAACCATCTTGTCCTGGTCTTTATGCACTTAATGATACATGGCTTCATAAGCCATAAGAAGGTGTGGATGCCTCTTAAGGAACTAGGCATCTGAGTACTAGAACTCAAGTGTGAGATTTCCTAACTTTCAGGTACCTCGGCCTATGGGAGCTGTTCTTTTAAATTTAAATTGTGACCAGTTTCCCAAACCTGAAATTTTTGTATGCTGTAGATTTTATCTAGAAACGAAAAAGGCGAATTCTTTTTATGGCATCGGGAAGACCAAAAACAGAAAGTCAATGCGATAATATTATTACGGGTAGATCTCGTGAAGGTGTCATTTCACGTTTTCTCTTGAATGAATTGGTCACCTGACACAGGTATTCCTTGTGTCAGCGTTTGGGTGCCTGCCGGTAAATGAACATGTGCTTGTACTTCTTAATTTTTTGAACTCATTATACCCAAATGTGAGCAACTCGGTGACTCTGGTGGGATTGGCCCTTGTTCCGTGGGTTCGAATCCCACATTTGGGTCCGAGTAATTACAAACGAATAGATACAAAATGTCACCTTCGACTTATTTATCTCCACCCCCCCCCTTGACTCCTCGCAGCTAAACCAGAGATGAGCGCGGTGACTTTGTCCTATGCTCTTTTGATTTTCGGCCATAGAAAGCCTTCGGACTACTTGCTATAACTGCCTGATGCCAGAAATTCTCGTTACGAGGCCTGTTCTGTCTTGTTTTACGTTCAGTAGCTCTACAGAAATCCTTTCTGGCGACCAGGGATCACTTCAGAAGCTTCGGCTGCAGTTTAAAATTTCGTCGGTTCACACACACTATCTCTTGTTGCTTTTTCAGCATCAGCAGCTTGACGAACTACGTGGGAAGATTGGGCGGTTGGAAGCGGAGAATCTCAGTCTCTCTCAGGAGTCAACCTACTGGCGCAATCAACTTCTTTGCCTCAAAAGGTGGGTCTTACTGAGGTCATGCGTTCTGCCCAAGTGCGCGCATTTCGTTGATAGCCGACCGGACAGCCATCTCCTACCTCTAAATCGTTCCCTTTTTCACCCCACAATAGAGACTTCCCCGACCTAGTCACAGTGACTTCCAAGGTCGCAAAAACATCTCAGCAGCATTCCTCTGTGGCCAATCTCCTGAGGCCGGATTGTGATGCGGCCTCCAGTCACTCAGCAGGCATTTCCTCCGATAATGAGGCCTGCGCGCCACCAAACAGCTCCAACCCTGATTCGGAAGCGGCGGTTGAGAGGACTGAGATCTCTGATGTGACGGAGAACCAGGCAGCCGAACCAGATCCTCTTCCGGTTCCATCGCTTCTTCCCAAACCCGTCGAACCCCCTTCGAGTCGGTGAGTCGTCCATTCTAGGCAACTGCCCAAATGAGAGTTCTTTGACGCGACCCTGTTAATTGTTCGCAGGAGTGTACTTTCTATTGGTGATTGCTGCTGTTGTGAAAGAGATTTTCCAGTACAATAAAGCTGGGTCAAAAAATGATTTGTCACCCTTCTATAGCCCTCTAAGAAAATCCGGGAATTTTTCTAATTGTTTCATTAGCAAGGGTGCATAAAGTGAACGCAGGTGTTTTCAAACAACACGGATACGGACGTTTGGTTGAGATAGCTGAGTCTGAACTGTATATTCCACCACTTTATTCGGCTCAAGAGCGAACTTCGTTGTTTTATCTCAATGCAAAAGGTAGACCTTGGTGTTTCATGTCGGCTGTGTAAATAAATTATACCTTTAATGTATGGTTTTAACCGGGTGACTAATGTGCTCGCGCTCTACTCCGGAAAACATCGAGGGTAATTAGACAAACACTGAAACTGCAGATTTTTGAGACCATTACAGCTGCAACCACATATACGCGAAAGTTTTTTAGAGCGCCTATCCAATTACCGGCGCCCAACCGTAAGTGCCAATGACAATTAAATCTTATTTACCTGTTGTGAAGTCTCTGTGCTGTGATTTTGTCATGCGTAGAAGGTAACGCAACCGGCAACCGGGCAGACGGGTTTCCTAGTATCCGTAATTTCGTTTCAACCGGATGATATTGCCCAGCTGGTTAGAAGGCTTTCCAAAAGACTAGCAGGAACTGACAATCAATTAATTCGGAAAACACTACCGGAAATTTTATTGAGGTTCACTGCATTTCGAAGTCATTATAAGTAAAGATGCATCTTCAATTCGTGAAATTGGAACGTACGGTGAACACCGTCGGAATATGACGGTCGAAATGTCGTGTGTACGCGCGTGTGTGTGTTCGACGATGTCCACCGTCTGGTCTGCAGGGGCGGTTACTTGCCCTGGAATATAGTGTCTACCTCCTAAACGGATCGCGTGGTAGATGCACTGGACCAACACGGGGGCCACATCAGGGCCCGGCTGGCGTTATTTAGGTTTCGCTCCCATAACAGATGCCGAACATGGGGGGTGCGGTGACACGTCTAGGGGCGTCTAGGGCCTAGGGGCTCCGGCCACGCCAGCCACCTGCACCCTCTCCCGCCTCCGGTTTTCGTGACTCTGTCTTGACACCAGGCATATGCGGGGAGGAGGAGAGAGTGCGGTAGATGCAGCGCAAGGCTACTATCCCTTTAAACTAAATCACGCGCAAGTCACCGTACTTTCACCGCTCTGCTGTAGAGCGTACGGTGGACCTCGTCGAAATTGACGGTCGAACTATGTGTGACACGCATAAATGGGCTGTTTAGCTTTGTCAGCGAATCCGCCGGTCAGGTAGATATTGTCCTACCATCGGAACAAGGTGAGCGGGGGCGAGTTAGAGTGCGGTAGATGCTGCGACAGTCCTCATCACAGAAAAAGAATTTGCACACCAGCCGCTACTGCTGAGCCTCCTCTCGGGGGCACATGATTGCTCATGACGATCGAGGTGGTTACACCAATGAGCTCACTCCCTCGTCCTCAAATGCGCGACATTAGATCTTTCTTCTGTCAGGAGTCTGTTAAACGCTCTGCTTCGCTTACGTCTGCGATAAAGCCGCATAATATAAAGCCTCACCTGCCAATCGAACCCATATTTATAACTGTTTTCTTTCATAAGTTAGCACCTATGCAGTACTTAATGTCCTTGAAGTAAAATTTTAATTTTGAGTGATTTAAGGTACTCTTGTCTACTTGGAGCAGTAAGCGTCTTAGTGTGAGCTCAAGATTGTATTCTTATGAACTAAGAACACTAAATCTCTTGCGGGTCATTGTATGGTTGCTGCCCCTTATCCAATCAATTTCTCACAGATATATTTTCAAACAAGCAGCCGTTTGTGTTCCTTATTTTATCGCTTTTATACCCTTCGCTGCATTGCCCACTTACAGAAAAGTACCAGCAGAATTTCTACGCTGCGCTACGCAGCTGCTGCCATCGCGCGATAGCTCACCCGACGAGGCGGATGACCTCGTAAACACCTCCTTCCGATTGGCTGACTCCCTCGATGAGATCATCGTTATTTTGGGCCGTCAGATAGAGGGGATTTTGGCGGCTCTAACGGAGAACTCTAAAGCCGTAAGTCCTACTTACCGGACAGTATTTAAGTAGTTTTTGTTCAAAGACCTACCTAAACATTTTACGTCAGATGGTACGTTGGCGGGGACCGTGGAGCTTCGTCTATCCATCCTGTGGTTCATACAGTCCGTTCGGCACCAGTTCTTGTTCTGTGTGCTTAGTTTCCACATTTGACCTACTAGTCCTCAGTTTTTGAAACCCTGGCATTCTGGTGGTTGTCACTTTATCCGAACTTAATGACTGAACTTATATTAAAGCCTTCAGGTAAGAGCGCCTTAGATTTGCTCGCCTTGTTGTAGCTACTTATTTGAAAATGCATGAGGGTTATGTGCATCGATCTATCCTGACTACCAGGCGGAAATGAATATTTTCGCTTTGTCCTGGACTGGATAGTCAGCTGCCCACTCCGGCGGACGCATGGCAACTAGCAACAAGTGCGAAGCGCCTCCCGACTAGGACAGGGACATTAGAATGACCGTTTCGGGCTTATCTGTCGTCATCGGCTAGTTCTACTTCAATTCCCAGGATTTTAACCCGGAGACCTTTGGTAATTGAACATCGCTCTTAGCGGTGCACTAACGGGCTCACGTCCTGCCGGCTGTAATTTGCAAATTCAATCACACGATAGCGACGTACATCGAATGAAAAGGGACACTTCCGTGCTACCTTCCAGTTGAGAGTCTACAACCGACGCAGGCAACTTTATGGTGACCATTAATCAGCATAGTAATGAGAGCACTTGCGTGCCGCCAGCGGCGGCATCGACTGCAGTACCGGAGCAGGCACGATGCTGGCCTGCGAGTAACTTTGCTTATAGTGAAGCAAACATACTTCCTGTTAGCTCTACTCAAAAAACAAACTTTTGTCTGACGCTGTCAAAGTTGATTACCATCTCAAAAGTTGCGTCTCAAACGCTTGTTTTTTCGTACAAAGGTTGGTTGTCGTTAAAAGTGAGAGGGTCTCACGCGTGAATCTTCTCGCAAAATAAGCCTGTGTTGCGATCACTTCAGTTCGATGTGTGTCGGCTTGGAGTGACTTTCCCCTTTGGTCATTTTAAGTGACTGGATTTCGGGAATTTGATAGTGTGAGACAAAGAAGGGCTTTTTTAAGATTTCGTAGGCAAACAGTCTGTGGCCTGGTCATTTCTCAGAGCTTACGAAACAATAAGGAAGTTTCAATTTTACTTGAAGCGAAGGATGTGAATGTCTCAGGAATCCATTAATGAAATTTGTATGTGTCTGACGATAGCTGGCGCTGAATTCATCATTGATTATAGGAACAGTTTGTCTCACGAGGATTCATCTGCCGAGTAAGGGTTGACTACAGCTTTGAGCGAGAAAGCCATTAAACGTTGCCTGTCATTTGAACTTTCAGCCAGGAATTGTTTAAATGCTATCCCTCTCCCCCCATCCGAAGGAAATGATAAAAGGAACAGCGAACGAAGTGCTAGTGTTTAGTTTAGGGATGAGGTTGGGTTTGGAGTTAGGGTTAGGACACGGGAATATTTGCCCTGACTTGGATTTAACACAAGGCCAACCCTACTTCATGGTGGTCTTTCCTGTTCACATGTCCTCTTGGGAGGGTAGGAAGGCTATGGCAATTCCGACTGAAATTGAATATAAGAGCAGTTAATAATAAAAATTTTCGTTTTCCGATCGACTATCCAGCCAGGTTTTCATTAACTTCGCTTTTAACGGCGATCCCACCAAGCAAACTGATCCCCTAAGAATCTATTAAACCTTTATTTTCTTAATATTACCATCCCTTATCTTAGAGCATAGTAAGTCATGCCAGTATTGCATCAGTCTTTAGAAATCAAGAGAAGATAATTTATTGAATGGTGGTGCAGTGTGCTTTTATTGCCGTTGCCTAAGAGGCGCAGACATTGCGTGCGCCTCGTATGCCTGATGCGGTATCATCGACCACATATTGACTACCTCTGGCGTCGCTCTCGTACACGGACTCCACTGATTGCTCGGCTAAAAAAATAAGGTCCTATTTTACCTACAGACCGCTCCATACTAAGCGAATCATCCCAGTCAGTTGGCTAGAAAATGTACCCATGAAATCCCCTCCACCTTGAGAATAAACCTCTGAAACATTTAGGTGAGTGCCTGGTGGGCTAAAGCTGTTAGATACACCGACTGAGACCCTCGATAAGGCTAAAAAAGGATAAAATTTTCGGCCTGGACGGGAGAGGCCATATGACAGTGTGACCATGGTGAGCGATGTCTTCCACCAAGGACCGCGCGGAGAAACGGATGAACCAGGTAATAGTGAGGTAGTATCAGTATATTTGTGGGAGATATATGTGAGTTTCCTTTGAATTCCCTATTTGTACATGCGAGCTGTGGTATAAAAAATAGTATCTCGGGATGTTGAAGAGGCCAATTGATGTAGATGTGCACAAGGTAGACGTGCACAACTTCTACCCTACATGCCTCCATCTTCCCAAGGCAAAAAGTTGGTTTATAAGGCTAAACAACCTATCAAAGGGTACCTTTCACGACCTGATCCTGAATCCACATGGGCCAGATTTCATTCAAGAGAGTGTTGGATCTCGAAAAATGATAAAGACCACATTAAAGAGCCACGGAACCCTAACCGTCAGCCATGATAGGGACCCCCATCAGATGGCAGTCTCCCAGGCTACAATTATCAGCCTGTCGTGATAATTTCAATTGTTTTGGATATGACATTGTGACGAACGTGCGAATTTGTTGTAAGGACGGACTCTCTCTCCGCATTTCTCTTCCATCTTTGATGAATCAGACAACTGTCTTAGCCTTATGGTGGTGAAATTGGGCACTGGCTTACAAATTCAAACACCTCCCCGGTAGGTAAGATAAGCATGATCTGACATGTAACCTTTCCCCAGACGTGGTTGGGAAGAATCGTCGCACTATACATTTCAGTAGGAAAATCTCTCTGCATCCAGCTATTAATTGACATGTTTGAGAATTCCGTAAGGCTTACTTATATTGTTCTGTAAATGGGCCACGCGCACAAGAACGCCTCGCCTAAGTAATAAAGTTAGCCCTGCGCATAATTCCAGGAAGGCTAAATAATCCCCTGTCCTAATCCTAAAATAAGCTCTAACATAAGCCCGAACTCTACATATACCACCAACACTAGCATTTACCCTAAAATTACCCCTAACATACCTAAAGGTTACCCTAAACCCAAACCGTAGCGCTTACCCTAACCATAAACCCAACCCTGGAATTTGGCGGAACGACACCAGCTATGCGGGTGGGTTCAGTTCTGATATCTTGTTTAGGGGACCATATAAGTCATCCTTACTGAAAATTCTTGCTCGCAAGTTCTCGTGCAAATGTATCCTTCTTCGATTTTACCACCTGCACAGCGTGCCTTTGCTCCAGTATTATGACCTGACACGTGGTGACCTACTAAGAGATCGTCAACTAGTTAAAACTTGTTTATGACTATGACTATGACAGACTGAGGATAAGTAAACTCCGAACATAGTTCGTATTACAGTTGCTATTTTCGTTGGTAGACTTTCATACAGCATGCGGGAGAAGTTATGATTTACAGCGCTAGTATTAAACGCACTCTCAGTTTGGTGGAAGACGAAATTAATCACGCTTATATTTGCAAAAAGAGTGACGGCAAAACAAGTGTGACTGGGCTTATTTGCCGGTATCTTTCAGAGCCACGTTATCCTAGGTCGGAAACCTCGGATTCAAAACCACATTCTATGGCTATCATGCATTAAGGCTGACAGCGTTTGTTTTAAGGTGAGTTCCGAGGCCCAACGAGACCAACAGATCCCTTAGCTTGCTCGATGACTGCCCGTTCTTACAATTACGCCTTATATTTCTTATAAAGAATGTTCATGTTATGGGATATGTTTTTGCTGTTTCTCATTGGGGCCCAAGCAGGAACTTACAGGAACAAGGGATGATTAGGTCCCTCAATACGATTGGCTGGAATGTCAATTTCTGTCTTATTGGCCGCCGTAAGCCAACCATACCCAACCAAGGTTGTGCCCAACACAAGGCTCGAAGCCGAGACCTGATGATCAGAAGTTCAACGCTCTACCCATTGAATCACGAGCTCATTATCTTGCCACTTCCGATCAGGAATAATAACATTGGTGGATGGAAGCTCACCAATAGGTTACGGGCCTCATTCGTTGTGAACTACCCTCCCGTAGTGCTAATAACTCAGAAATGGCCATTCCAGTCTCCCATGTCTTTGTCGGTAATGGCTTTCTATCTATAATACTAGCCGCTAAGCGGCTGCTGGCTGGGCTGGTGCGCGAAACCCTAGACAGTACGCGACCCGTGCGTTACGTCGCCAATTCGTAAGCATCCATCCACCTATAGTGTTATGTAGAACTTAGGTTGTATTTCTTTGAGCTCTACATAATAAAAAAAGAAGTTGTTCGGAAAGGATTCAAGTTGGTGCCACCAACTCGACCATTCACAAATACAACTACATCATTTTGAAAGGACCTTTTTTTGTTTCATATATGTATATTGGGCAAACTGTGCTCATTGCATCCACGTGGTTATCTTCCCTGCGCTGCCTCGTTGGACAGATTGCCCTACCGCTACTGGTTCAGGCCATCTGCTTACATCCTGACCCTGCGGCTCGTGATCGCCTCCTGCGCTGCCTTTTCAATCTCTTCGCCGCAGTCGAGACCGCCGATGACGGGACAAAGTTGGAGCACGGTGTGATCATCCTACGCCAATGCTGGGAGCTAGCAACTTGCCTAGGTATGTATTGATGATTTCGCACTCATTATTTCATTGTGGCAGGTAGACTGCCACTTTGCCAAAGTCACTTGCCAGACGAACCACCCGGTACTTTTCCGATTCCTCCACCTGTTTTGTTTTCGAAGTATTTGCTTTCACTGAAAGTCACTTTGAGGAAGTGAATTTCGAATTCAACTTTAACCGATCTGCTTAGCCAATGTTGAGACAAGGGGGAGTGTTTAGATGGCGGAGAGTGAAGAGGCGCCTTCAAAGAAACACTCAGTAAGATAAATACAGATAAGCCTAGGCGTAAGCTGCGCAGCTTAGGATATTATTACCCCCGACATTCTTTCATTTGCCTGCTCGAACTGCAAATACGAATACATCTGCATATTTTATTCCCGTCGATTTAAAGAGGCAAAACACTTTGCTGTCAACTCGGCACCGGTGAGAGTATTGCGAAACTCTGTATGCCACCAGGGCATGCTATTTGCAGGAAAAACATGAACTGAAAGTGCTTTAGGTAAGCAGCTTGCTTCTGGTGACCGGGAATTTCTATTCCTACAGTCTACCACCCAGCAACTGTTCATTGCTTGGAACTAGTGTCAAATCATCTGTGGTCTTAATCCCGATCTGCGTAGAGCTGCATCGACCAGGAAGCCCAGTAAAGTCCAAACTGAGTAAACTAATGGGTGATGACGTGAAATAATCGTTGGTGGATATGGGCCATTCATTGCGTTTCTTAATTTTAAACGTCGCCGAAACTGTTGTGGACTTCATATTTTCCGGACGTTTTTCGGCGACTGCACAACGTAGGTAGCAGCCTCATGACACTTTTGATCCCTGAAGACAGGGAAATCACTAACGCATTCGTCCACCTGCCTGGCAAGATGGTTTTGTTTTTTAACGACCACGTCTCTTTTGAAACAAAGCAGGATTGGTTAACGTTCAAAAGCTCACAGCTATTTTGCCATCGCCTCCTCTGCCTACAAAGCAAGGGCTTCAACTGGTGGAAACCAAGGTCATTGTTGATGCCTTCAAACAGCCATGATAAGGACCTCAAGGTCGGCGGTAACAGCCAAGTCAAGGAACTGAGAAAAAAGCACTTTTGACAGACCGAGAGAGAGAAAGAGAGAGAGAGAGAGCAGTATGAGAGATGAACGGGAAAAAGGGAACCGAAAAGTATGACTTACCGCGAGGGCAGCAGCGTTATGTCATCGTCATGGGAAAAATCAGGTTGCATTCTGAATGTAAACTGCTTGGAAGTTATGAATCTAAAAGCTGCCGGACGTGAATGGTGACTGACAGTGATAGTTTCGGAATGTAACGAGGACTGCACGTGGAGTTCGTTCTGACTTTAGAAGTCACTTTAATCTGAGCTGCATCGACCAGGAAGCCCAGTAAAGTCCAAACTGAGTAAACTAATGGGTGATGACGTGAAATAATCGTTGGTGGATATGGGCCATTCATTGCGTTTCTTAATTTTAAACGTCGCCGAAACTGTTGTGGACTTCATATTTTCCGGACGTTTTTCGGCGACTGCACAACGTAGGTAGCAGCCTCATGACACTTTTGATCCCTGAAGACAGGGAAATCACTAACGCATTCGTCCACCCTGCCTGGCAAGATGGTTTTGTTTTTTTAACGACCACGTCTCTTTTTGAAACAAAGCAGGATTGGTTAACGTTCAAAAGCTCACAGCTATTTTGCCATCGCCTCCTCTGCCTACAAAGCAAGGGCTTCAACTGGTGGAAACCAAGGTCATTGTTGATGCCTACAAACAGCCATGCTAAGGACCTCAAGGTCGGCGGTAACAGCCAAGTCAAGGAACTGAGAAAAAAGCACTTTTGACAGACCGAGAGAGAGAAAGAGAGAGAGAGAGAGAGAGAGAGAGAGAGAGAGAGAGAGAGAGAGAGAGAGCAGTATGAGAGATGAACGGGAAAAAGGGAACCGAAAAGTATGACTTACCGCGAGGGCAGCAGCGTTATGTCATCGTCATGGGAAAAATCAGGTTGCATTCTGAATGTAAACTGCTTAGAAGTTATGAATCTAAAAGCTGCCGGACGTGAATGGTGACTGACAGTGATAGTTTCGGAATGTAACGAGGACTGCACGTGGAGTTCGTTCTGACTTTAGAAGTCACTTTAATCTGTGCTCAGCCGATCGACTCTCAAATGCCTTCGTTTAGGACCGGTCGATCTTAACCATGGATTAACTGGGAACCCATAGTCATGGTTCAAGGTGGTGTACACATGTAGCGTAGTGGGTATGATTGTCACACGACAAAGCACTGTCTTGCATTCTTTCTATGAGATTATGTGGCACTCGCTTGAGCGTATTTGCAGCTTTGCGCAGTTAGAAACGAAAGAGGTTAACTTTGACTTTTTATCGATCATCTTTGTTTCGTCAGGTTTGCTGTAGATGATTTCTATATTTATCGAGGAACACTTTTCGTTTAATTACTCCTTATGAAAGTGCTATCTGAAAGTAGAGTTCTCAGTATGTTATTTCTGCAAATCCACTGTTTTCTTGTTTTCTTCCACCTTCTACGAGGGCTTTTACAATGTTCTGTCCTCATTCTGTTAGCAAAAACTACTGCAATGCCAGAAAATTCCCTCTTTGTATTCTTGTGGGAGCCTAGTTGTAGTATGGAAGTTCTCTCCTTGGAACTGAGGAGGGAGATTCTAGAAGGGTCTGTTTTGACCTTTCCTTTGCTGTATTGGTTTGAAAACTAGCATATGATATTCATTGTCACTATCTCGTCTACTTATCAACATTTTAAAATCTTGAAAAGAGGTCATGCGTTCTGTAAGTGAAGCATGCTACAGGCGCACAACTTTGAACATTTCTCAGGAGCAGGTTTATGAAGCATTCGAACTCCTTCCAGTGTCTAGCACCTATTAAAATGAAATGACAGACGAGAATATGCTGCCTCAAGCCTGTCGACTCGGCAGGTTAGCGTCAACCAGTAGGGATCACCAGGGAATGGAACTCGGAAACCGTCAACCCCCACGCGGGAAACAAAGTGAACTGATTGGGGGAAGTTCTAAACGCCAGTTGGTTATACAGACGCATATTCAGGTTAAGGAGACTTTAGATAAATAGGAAAGACTCCGGCAAAGTTGGTAAACAAATGAGAAAAGATATTGTGGATTAAATTTGCCTGTTTGCTCGCTCGTTACCAGCGTCTGCCTTTATCGTTCACCAGAGTTCCCGGCTATCCTGTTAGTGAGTGCGAAGTTCCACATGGAACCTAGTCACGTCTCCGCCTGCCCACCGTTTTTTGACCAACCGTCATTGATCACACAAGCGTCTAAAGGGAACCAGTGTGCAACTGAGACATCTACATGATGGATTGTGGATTGCGAGTAGATACGACTTGTGGCCTTCCAATGTAGCCTAAATATGCTTACCTATTTATCCGACATTTGAAGGCCGAAATGCTTGACAATGTAGGGCTGTATACGATATTTCAGTCAGAATATCCTGCAAAGTCCTTATAAAAGGACAAATTTATGCTTCCCTTGGCCCGAAAAGGAGACATTCCCTGAACCACAAAAGGTTCAGTCTAATAACCAAGGACCTTGTGAAGCGCTTCTACATCACCTGAGAGGTTTCAGCAAGAGCAAACCATACGGTGCCTGTCCTGACGGCGGGTGTTTACCAGATATCCGCTTTAAATTGATTCAAAAACCAAGTAATTTTCCTCTAGCAGAGCAGTATTATCTGTTTTCTCGAGAGCTCTGAAGTATGTGCGAGTCAGTCCACAGAAAAGTCAGCTAATGTGTTTTAGGCGTATGGTGCGCTCTTGCTATTGTGGACTTACTCATAGCACACTCGCTCACAGATAAACGGTGATGTGGGGAGCACTTTTCCGGCAGCATTGACATCTAACGAGATGGTGCTAATTTACCAGTCTATTCGAAGAAAACCATACATTCAACAAAGACCATACAACTACGATTTCGAGGTCGCTTTAAAGGCTTAAAAAGTCCTTAGAGTTGAACGCGGTGCTACCCGAAGTAATAAAGAAGAAGGCTTTTTGCTCGCTGGAATCCTGGTTTTATTCCTCTGAGCTTTCCAACTCTTACTGGAGTCCACCCTCAGAGCTATAAGCAGCAAACTAAACGTACCAGAGTTATAGGTGGAAGGAGCCGATCAAACGCCAGCGGTGTCAGTCCAAAGGTGACTGCGCGGGGCTCCTTATGCTAACGCCAGATCGATAAAGCGATTGACTGAGTTCTCACTGGAGGCCCAGGTTTCAATCAATTCATGGCTTGTCTGGATTCTGACGTGGGCGATTATCATCGTGACTGCAAAGTTAAACCCGTGTGAGCAGCGACTTGCGGTAATCCGTCACTATCTCTTACAGCCAACTTATGCTCGTATATGCGCGATCCAAGCACTAATCCAGTCTATCCTGCGTAGTTACTGGAACAGTTTGGGCACGGGATACGATACACCATACCCGACTGCTCATTCGAATTAAATAGGTTATTGATTTTAAAGACCTTGCTGCGTATGCTAGCTTTGAGCCAGTGCTCAATTCCAACACATAGTCCCACAGAAATGCGTTCGGTCGCCTCTGATGAATCGCAGTGCATGTTATACCGTGGGAGATGGTTCTGACTGAGTTCTCCTATGTCACTTGTATTGTTGACCGCTTTTATCTCTACCGACGGACTCCATTAAAAGTTCGAAAGCTCACATAAATAAGTCATGACTCCAACGAGCGAAGAAACTTTTTCTTCGTTACTTATGTAAAACTTAGAATGTGAACATTCACCTCAACCTACCAGGTTGGTAGCTTAAAGACACTGCCTATCTTCATGACTGTATCGAGGCGGGCCTCTATTATCTGCTAACTGGTCAATGTTAGGTGGCAATAAACAACAGTTTAGTGCTCGCACGCTGCCTATTTTATCGTCAGTTAAAGGGTTTGCAGATCGACGAATTTGACAACTGGTGCCTCTAGAAGATGCTGCGGCTTCGGTTAACGGACTTTTATCCAATGAGGGACTTCGCATTCGAGTGCAAAAATAAAAGATCGTCATCAAAGATGACTCAGCATCATTCCCTGGAACCCCTACTGAATAGGGGCGGGCGGAGGCATAACACCTTGGCGATCTTAGCTACAGAATAACTTTGGTGGCTGTTGGGCAGCACAGTCTTCGGAATCCGAGCCGACAAATGATGCCTCTTCAGTCACTGGCCATAGAGCGCGGCTTCAACTGGTTCGCGATGTCGATTACGGAGGCTGGTAGTTCAGTTCCGAAGATCAGCGCTGCAAGTGCCAGTACGAAGTAGATTGGAGGACATAATCCACCTTATCCCAACCTACGTCTTTAGGCTGCAAATGTGTGTGTGACGAGAGTCACACGTGCACTGGTGATTGCTTTGGGTAGTCTAGTCACGCTACGGAATTATCAGAGGTAGGTTAGCCAATGTGTGTGCATGTGTGTGTGTGTGAACGAGAATAAGCTGCTGTCGCCATCACCGCCAGGACTGTACTGCTCACACCTTAGCGGCTTGACCTCACTGTGGCGCTAATCTCCTCGCGTCATGGCTGATCAGGCGTCGGGTATGTGGATAGTCGCCGCGCCGTCCCCTGCCGTCTGATTGGTCTGATAAAGACGGGCGTGCTGGTCTGTTCAGATGGGCCAATCACAGACATGGAGTTTTTTCATCCGACAAGCTCGGGCTTTCTGAGTTGAGACCTAGAGTGCGACAAGGTCAAACTAGTTCCTCATCACTTGCCAACTGCGTCAATGTTCTTATTTTGTTTTTTGCTAACATTGGATGTCATTACTTTGCCAAAGCGATCGGAAGAAAATTAATCGACTCCAACTCTTGCTAACTTATGATAGGCAATTTAGGCAAATTTCCTAAAATGTGGAAAAAGTCACCCTCTTACCACTAAGACTTCTGAACGATGAATAAAGGAAGCAAGAATGTGATTTAATTTTGCTGTAAGCTAACGTTGTTCACGATATTGTTCCATCAAGCACTGCCTTATATTATAACATAAAGTAGGTTAGATTTGATAAATGCTACCACACAAATGTGTGCAGTAAGTCAGTACTTTACATAGGTTTTGATGTAGAAAACCTGACAAGGAAAGAGATACTGACGTTTTGGAATTCATTTTTTGTTCTTCAATGGCTATTGAGCTCTGTCAGCGGCTCCAAGCTCGTGGCACAATGCATCGCTTCCAACTCAACCCAATGTAATTTGCTACCTGCAACATTTCATGTTATAGGTGCGAAGGCGTAATTTATCTTGGGCGAAAAAAATAATATAATCACGCGATTCCTCCACGCTAGCGTGCGGAAAGTCAGAAGGGTCTCGATCTTAACTTACAATGCTGATTTGCAGTTGGGGATGAGTGCTTAGTTCGTTTTTCAGATTGTCGCTTTTTAAGTAATGTGACGTCTTCTATCGGGTCTAACTGTCCGACACTTAAGTGACTGAAATTTTCAATGCTATGCAATTTTCTGAAATTGTTTCCGTTGAAGAGGCTTAATTCAACTCTTTCTGAAATCGCGTACTGCCCAGTCTGCCCGAGTTATGTCATTCGCTAGCTTTCGAGTCACCATTATGCGACCGTTCGCCTAGCCAGCGCAGACTTGCTACCCTGCACTGATTGGCTAATTGATGCCTACGCAATAGCCAATCAGGCACCGATGTAGAAGGACATACGCAATCGCCACTACAGGTAGCATGCTCTATATCGTACTTTCTGTACTCATTTGTGCACTAACTTCAGCGAGCGCTCGGGTTTTCTACTCGCTTTGTGCCGTTAGTCTAGTAGTCCCTGCGACGCGTGCTATGCGCAGACGGCTCTTAAAGGTGAGTTATGAGTGCAGCTTTCTGGGCCTGCTTACTCTGGGAAGATAATTTAGATCTCAGTACGACTGACCACATAGCTTTAAAATTTGAATTTCAGCAGAAGCGTCAGACTTTTTAGGCCACCCGTAGAGATGTTTGGTACATGCAATATTCTCTTTGCTGGCCATGTGGTCTTTTCAGAGAAATCATGTTGTTTTGTGTTACCGTGAGCCGTGTTAACATTGTTCTCACTGCTTGTGGATATAACTGACAAACCTGCCAGTCTCAAACCTTTAACTTTGTTCAAATAACCTGTACAACGTAGACAAGATACGAAGGGTCGATGCGGCCTTGACTAAGCGATTTACTTACGTCAAGGCTCCTTCCAGCTTACTTGACTGTAATTGTCGCCTTGACTCAATGCCTTAACAGCATCTGGGTAGAAGATGCGTTCGCTCTGCACAGCATAGTTTGCAACATCTGATTTTTGGCTGCGCCCGAACAAGAAGACGGTGCTTGTGTTTCCTTATCGCCAGCTATCGACCTGTTTCTTTGGCGTATTTTTCATAGGTGCCTTATAGAGTTTAGGCGAAGCTTGGCCTCTTTTGATTAGGGATCGGGTGTTTTAGGTGCCTCACCTACCGGCCAAGCGCTGAGTCAAGCCTGTGAGCGACAGTAATCCAAGTGGCTTGGGAAACTATCACAATCTTAAAACACGTTTTACACATAAGGACTGCTTTATCGCTATCTGTAATTTTTAGCCTTATCAATCCACCCTTACTGGACATCTGACGCCATTCAACGAACAATTGCAGATACCGCTTTGCTCTGCGAAGCATCTGCGGATGGTTACTGTCGTCTCGCTTGTCGAGTACTGAACGACGGTTATTCACCACTCGCAGTTAGGGGGGACGTCCGGCTATCCAACCTGTTCTGTTTTAGCATAGTATTTTCAACCTCTCAGTCGCCTACCTTCCGTTGTTTATACCATTTGGCCGTCTTATTGTCTTTTCATACTAATAGACAACGTTTGCTGTTGCTATAACAGAGCACACTCTTGGACAAATTGGAAGATGGAAGAAAAATATGTGCTGGCAAAATACTTTCTTCTTCCTCGTCTTCTTCTTCTTCTTATTCTTCTTCTTCTTCTTCTTCTGCTTCTTCTTCTTCTTCTTCTTCTGCTTCTTCTTCCTCTTCTTCTTCTTCTTCTTCTTCTTCTTCTTTTTCTTCTTTTCTTCTTCTTCTTCTTCTTCTTCTTCTTCTTCTTCTTCTTCTACTTCTTCTTCTTCTTCTTCTTCTTCTTCTTCTTCTTCTTCTTCTTCTTCTTCTTCTTCTTCTTCTTCTTCTTCTTCTTCTTCTTCTTCTTCTTCTTCTTCTTCTACTTCTTCTTCTTCTTCTTCTTCTTCTTCTTCTTCTTCTTCTTCTTCGTCTTCTTCTTCTTCTTCTTCTTCTTCTTCTTCTTCTTCTTCTTCTTCTTCTTCTTCTTCTTCTTCTTCTTCTTCTTCTTCTTCTTCTTCTTCTTCTTCTTCTTCTTCTTCTTCTTCTTCTTCTTCTTCTTCTTCTTCTTCTTCTTCTTCTTCTTCTTCTTCTTCTTCTTCTTCTTCTTCTTCTTCTTCTTCTTCTTCTTCTTCTTCTTCTTCTTCTTCTTCTTCTTCTTCTTCTTCTTCTTCTTCTTCTTCTTCTTCTTCTTCTTCTTCTTCTTCTTCTTCTTCTGCTTCTTCTTCTTCTTCTTCTTCTTCTTCTTCTTCTTCTTCTTCTTCTTCTTCTTCTTCTTCTTCTTCTTCTTCTTCTTCTTCTTCTTCTTCTTCTTGCGACACTGACTTCTTAGAAGTCCTTTTTGCGCTTCTCCAACTGGCCACAAATCCGTTTTGACCTCTCCTTATCTGCAGTACAAAAGTCGATAGTCAAATCAGGTTAACTGGAGTGTCGAAACCTCGGGAAGATCATTCAACAATCTGATTACGTTCTCATTCTTGCGCACTGTCTTCTGCGAGGGCTCCACGCCACAGCAACGAAATCATGTTCAGTTCGATGATAAAAGCTAACTCTTAACTTCACTAGTAACTGACAGAACATTAGATCCGTAATTCAGTTGTCGAGTGTTTACGTTAACGCACAGTTACAGAGGAGTTCATCTTCGAATCCACATATCAAAACCTGTTTGGCGGGCAATAATTAGCTGAAGACGACTAGAAAACTAGAGAGGGTTATGTCAGTCTCACTTGTTTTTTGGCATTATCATTAGTTAAAGTTTTTCGGACAAATTCCGAGCTTTCTTTAGTTTGATTACCATATCCAGAACCCCATTTGAAATTGAATTATTTATTTGTAATGATGGCTGCCTAAGCCATTTGCCCTTTAAGCAGGCGATTGTTGAAGCATGTTTTAAATGAAAAAGGAAGCACATTCTACTCGCTTCTTTCGTGAACTACAGCGATTAGCAGAATTCCCGCCAATTCACTTGCAGGTTTTCGTGATTTTACACCTTTTCAAGCAACTAAATCTTTAACTCTTTATCGACTCGTCGGCACCTATCTAAAGTCCCGTTTCTTCAAGCTACAATGAGGCCGTTCAAAATGCCGAACAAAGTCATCGCTTTTGGACGCCCAACTTGAAGTCACGGTAACAAAAAAGTCGACGCTGTGGAGCTCATCCACTTCCATCGGTAGAATCAAAATGGATGCGTTCGCGATTAACGCTGCACAATCGTGAGTAGTAGAAGCAGTCGACGAAGGAAAGTAGTGATACGATAAGTACTCATATTTTTCACAAAAGTAGCAAAATTATTATTATTATTATTATTTTTGGTAGTAGTAGTAGTAGTAGTAGTAGTAGTAGTAGTAGTAGTAGTAGTAGTAGAAGTAGTAGTAGTAGTAGTAGTAGTAGTAGTAGTAGTAGTAGTAGTAGTAGTAAGTAGTAGTAGTAGTAGTAGTAGTAGTAGTAGTAGTAGTAGTAGTAGTAGTAGTAGTAGTAGTAGTAGTAGTAGGGGAGGAGCAGGAACAGGCTTGTGCATATGTTCACAGCATTCGAGTACGTTTCCGAGCCGGCCACCGGCCCAGTGGCTTAAGTTGTTTGCAGTCATTGGAGCGAGGAGCAGTCTTCCCATGCCAACAGCAAAATCGTTCCGTTAAAATGTCTGGTCCCAACAAATGCTGGTCGTGAACATGCTGACGATAGCGATTAAACCCAACTATTGGAGTCATTGGAAGATCCTGAAAATATCCTTTTGCTACCCTTGGCTGTCCTTATGGTCAGCTTCACGCTCCGAGGCCTCGGCCGAGGCAGCATCTATTCGAACATGGGTTTTTGTCTCTCAGCAATTTCGCTGGACTTAATTCAGAAGCTCGGAATTACTGACCCCGAACTTGAGATATTCTGCGACCTAAAGTCATGCTTCAGCTCCTGGAATGACACCTTATCTCTCTGACCATGGCCGTCGAAATGTCTACAGTCATAATGGTTAGCGGCTAGCGTTTACTACCGTCATATCCCTTAAGTTCTAATTGGCTTAACATCCGCGCAAAGCCGCGTTTTTGAAAAGCCAGTTTTGCGTCGTGACTTAACAGAATTGGTAAGAACGGGAGAAAATCCCTCACTGGACCAGCTCTTCACGCCATGACCTGTAAGGCAGTGCAAGACTCTGATATTGTCTGTTCGGCAACGCCCATAAAAAGCACTCAACTGCAGCCTTGCTAGTTTATATTTTATCCAGTCAGTGTGTAGCATGAAGGAAGAGGGAGGAGGAGGAGGAGGAAGAAGAAGAAGAAGAGGAGCATATATATATATATATATATATATATATATATATATATATCAAACAGAAATAGGCGCACACCGATCTACTGGCTTCCCGAAGCAAACAAGCTCCGTATGGGTGGCAAAGGTCACGAACAGGCAACCAATTACCAGGCCGAAGTCGGCCAAGGTAAAATTGCAGAGAGGAGACACGACAGAGAATATGGGTAGATTGATACAGTCTGTTTCGGGCTTATTCTGCCTTCATTCAGCCAATCATAACCCTGACTTCCAGCTGGGACTGGAAACACAAACATGCACTCGAGTACGGCGCCGACAGTCCACACACTGGGTCTAGCAGATGGGTCATAAGCACTTCATCGAACCAAAGTTCATCGGTGCCGCACCACCTGTCATTCTCTGTCGCTGCAGATCGGGTATTTATTCAAACAGGAATGGGCGCACACTGATCTAGTGGCTTCCCGAAGCAAACAAGCTCCGTATGGGTGGCAAAGGTCACGAACAGGCAACCAATTACCAGGCCGAAGTCGGCCAAGTTAAAATTGCAGAGAGGAGACACGACAGAGAATATGGGTAGATTGATACAGTCTGTTTCAGGCTCATTCTGCCGTCATTCAGCCAATCATAACCCTGACTACCAGCTGGGACTGGTATATATATAGAAGAAGACGGGAAGGCGTTCTCTGGGACCAGAATTTTATTCATCCCACGTTTCGAACTCTCACGCGAGCCGATCGTCAAGGAATAAAAGACTGTACAGCTCACTGCTTATTTAACTCACCTCTGCCGAGTATGACCTTCATCAGCGCCATTGATTTGTTCGCGCAGGGCCTGATATGCAGCTGGTAGATCGATATGTCTATTGATTGATTCCGCGGTCGAGTGCCACGATTCCTGCAGCAGGCGTGAAATTCGGTCGTCCGACTGGCCCAATATTCTCACGCTGCCAAAGTCAAATTCGTGCTCTGGCGAGGATGCGTGAGCGGCTACCAAGGAGAGTTTATCCTTCCTTCTCACAGCGAGCTCGTGCTCGTGCATTCTCGTGCAAACCCGTTTGCCGGTTTCGCCAACATAATTTGCTCGACCACAATGGCAGTCTATCAGATAAATGACGCCGGGTTTTTGGTTGAGGGGCATCGGGTCTTTAGGTTGCATGAGTTGCCGGCGGATTGTCGCTTCCGGTCTGTGAGCCACGCCAATCCCAAATTCACTCACTAGTCTAGCAAATTCTTCGGATACACCAGTTATGTAAGGTATTTCACGCCAGTACTTCGGTTTTGGCTGCCCCTTCGGATTTATTCTCTTGGCCTCTCGCCTGCATTTCTCAACAAAACTCCCAGGACAAAGACAAGGTTGACCGAAATGGCCATTTATGGCTAAGTAGCCGTCGTAATCCAGTCATACCTAATCCCAAGTGTAGACTACCTTGAGTGAAACGCTTTTCTATTGATCCACGGGCGCGTTGTTTTGTCGGTTGCGATTGGGAATATGATGATAAGGCGTAGCTCGCATATCTGCTTAAGGATCATGTATGTTCCGTTGTGCCCTGCAGCTCACTTAAGAGCCCTCGCAGGCGGTCGCATAGCGACGTGTAGCATATGCTGATAAGATAGAACCGACAAAGACAAGGGAGACCAGAATGGCCATTTCTGGCTTATTAGCCGTCGTCAACCAGTCATACCGAACTCCATGTCTGGAAAAGCTGGGATTCGAACGCGCGGCCCCTATTATTTGAGTGGAACGCTCTACCATTGAGCCACGAGCCCGTTGTTTTGTCAGTTGCAATCGTGAATATTATGATAGTGAGCGGCTCACCGATCTGCTTAAGGAACGTGTGTGTTCCGTCGTACCCTGGAGCTCACTTTGGAGCCCTCGCAGGCGGTTGCATAGCAATGTTTATCATATGATGATAGGTTGGAACCGAAGTTGGATGATGTCGTTCTATTGGCGCGATCGGGCATATTGCGGCAAAATGGCAGGCATACCTTCCACGGTGCTGAGAGCCAATGTCAGTCCATCGGTGCACGCAGAGACGAGACGCGAGAGACCTGACGATGCGAATCCCCAAAAATTTCCCGAAAGCTGTCAGCCGTCTTTGGCAATAAATTGTTTCTCCCGTAAGAACAGCTATTATTTTCTACCAAGATTGTGCGCCGCCCTAGTAACCGGCTGAAAAGCGATGAAGTCACTTAGCAACGAACGATACATAGAAGGCTAGCTTTGTGGAGGAACACCTTCATACCATGTGGCCATCTACTGTGGAGGGAACTTCACCATAACCCAGTCAAATCGTGAACGCTCACTAAGCCCGAAATCATTTGCTATGTTTAAGGGCCATATTTTTTGAAAGTTCCCATTCGAAAAGAAAACATAAATAGAATTCAATGGGACAAACATTTATTCCCCCGACGTCTCGGATTTACACTCGAACCCAGCAACAGAGGTGGCATAAACATACGGGTAATTTGTACACAGGGATTTGCAGGGCGCCTAGGCTGCAGTCATTATGCCACTTTATACCTATGTAAATAAATGGCTCCCCCTTTATTGAGGATGATAGCCCTCTGTGCGTTAATTGTTTGATGACCAGCATGCGGGCCTTTATCCGCTGAAATTTCATCACCCGTGTTAGAGGTTGGCGTGAGGATTGTTCGGCCACCTTGCTCACTGGCACTGGCGTTCGCCTGCGCGCTCCCGATCGGTTAATTGCTTTGGCCAACCTGAATCTCAGCCACGAATATGGATTCGGGAGGTCAGTGCACTTGTTGATAGACCGGAGGCCCGTGAACCCTAACGCAAGCAACTTGCGGTTCACACGACCGTCACCTCTCGTGAGAATGGCGGCCTCATCAAACTTGGACGTGCGGCCAGGTCTCGGCGAATGAGCCGTGACTTGAGAATTGGTTTCATTTATCCGCACTGCCTCCGCGTGTTCGGCAGTTCGCGTCAAAGCAGTTTTCCAGTTTCTCCTACATACTAGCCTTATCCGCAACTGCAACAGACTCCAGATGCTTCTTTCGGTCATTTTGGTTTCTGCAACAAGTAATACAGTTACTCTGTGACTTTAGTTTTCTTTAGACTCACAAGGTTGACCAAGTATCTATCGAATGTGTTACACTGTGAGGGCAGAAAGAATAGCTGTATGCCTGACTCCCAGATTTTTTGGTAGCAACGGGCACTGTCAGAATATATTCACTGATTAGAGAAAATTAAAAGGCTAAATTTGGCAATTAACTCTCTCCGGTTTTATTGGTTCACTTTCCTCTGTTCTTGAACAACTTTTAACGAGGTAGCTTTTACTGGAATATGTTTAGTAGACTTCTGATTTTTCATTTAGTAATGTAAGCTCCTCTGTACAGTTGGACTGTGCATTAGGTGTACACCCCAAATAACAAGGTTTCGGGATGGTTAACACCAGTTTCCCTGTCTAGCCCATGTTCTCTGCTGATTATTCATTATTTATGACTCACTCAAAGCCATCTAACCCGCAAGCAAATAAGCACGACAACTTAATGAACGGTCGTCTGACGGATCCGCTCCTTCCGGTCGTCTTCAAGGGGCTAGTACCAAGAGGTAAAAGTACGATTTCACCGAAGTTGAACTGGTACCCAGTCAGACTCGTGTTGGGTGTCATCTGTAACTTCGGGTCTGACCTGTTGGTACTCACGCACACTCGTCGGTAGGCGTGGAAGCATTTCTCCACTATGGACTTGGTGTTCACAGCTGCAGTTTAACCAGCAGATGATGGATGACTTCTGTAAGCTTGAAAGAAATTTTCTCGCTCGCAGCATCTGGTTTTGAGAATTCGAGTCTGATTTGTAGCTGTCTTTCATTCGCCTGTTTGACAAGAGTCCTAGCTGTGGTCTCCGGGACTTCATTACAAATTGGATAAGGTGGATGCCTCGCTCCTGTCCATTCAAGCCCATCGGCTCCTTTCAGAAAACGTCCATGGATGGGCTTTTGTGCTCCAAAGTCTTCACGGGTGTGTTTTAAGAACGGCCCTCCTGTCTGCTACGTTCATAAAACGTACATGCTCAAGTACACTTGTGTTACAGAGAGTATGTGCTGTGAAAACTTTGGCGAAGCAGTAGACCTCCATGACGGCAAATTAGAACCTCCAAGAATGGGAGCGTTTATATCAGCGAAGTTTGAAATAAGCTGTGCCTTACATTCTCTGGTGCCTATTCGCCACACTCATTCATGCAATTGAGTTTTAACTTTGCGAACACATACGTTTCGAGATTTTTCCGAAACCAGTCCAGGAATGGGTTATAGCAGTAGCGTTCCATTCATTTGTTTATATCCGCTTCCATCAGGGATGAGATAGCTTGCCTACATACACCTTTCAACATTCTTGAACAACCAGCTCAGCAGTGAGTAGAAGCATAAGTGATTAAATATGTCTTGAGACCTCACTTAAAGAGTGTGGTATGGATTCCAGCGACAAACGAACTGGCATTATTCGTATCCTAATTATTGCATAGGAGGTTTTGTATCGCATTGGCTACGAATGTTTTGGGAGCACAGATGTAAAGTAAATGAAAAATAATAAAAGGGGACAGCTAACGATTCCGTGTTCTCACCTTTTCCATTGTTGTATGCTCGAGAAGACATACAAACTGTTTGACTGATTTGACTGTTATTTGTGTTCCGCGGAGTCAGAGGCTCCGGCTTTTGATGCAGCCAGTTTACATGCCTGAACATATGCTAAGTGATTCATTTTAGGGAGTGTGCGTAAGTTTACGACAAATTCCTAATATATCGGAAACCTCTTGGTTGCCTGATGATAGCTGGGAAGCCAGAAAAGACCATTCGGGTTTCCATTTTCTTTGCTGAGTAATGTCCTTCCACTTTCAATGCATCAAAAAGAGTGGTTAAATAAGGTTAAACAACATCCAGGTAAATAGCTACAGAAGAGAAGTACCAAGGAAATATTGCGGCAGTTATAAAAGGTACTTTTTAAGGTGAGGAGGAAGACATTTCCGTCAAATTCGTAAATTTGACTTGTCAGAGTACACAGTGCAGGTGATCGCAAGCAAATCAATAAATAAAACAAAATCAGCCAGCGAATCGCTTTATGTTAAACGAGGCGTCAAACACATTTTTCAGTTTGCATTGCTCGATGTGCAGTTGACTAAGATGAATATAAGGTTTTATTTCATGGAGAGAACGTCGCGTGCATATAAGACTAGATTAAGATGACTGTATGATTCTTTTCAGAAAATATGCTCAATAAATCATGTCTCAGCATACAACGTTACTGTTTATAAGAAAGTTTCTTCTGTGAAACTAATATGTGCTTTATGGTGACCCGCAAAACCCGTTTATTTCAAAGTATCCTAGGAATTTCCGTGTAAACTTTATGGTTTATGTCGTTGTTTGTAAACTCCACAAAAGTCTGTAGTACACAGGTATGCAACCATTTAAAACAAGGCAGCTTTTTTAGCGTTACTGAATTATGTAGCGTTCATTTTATGCAGGTGGCGATACAGGTCGTGATTGTAGGCTCATTTTATAAGGAAAGCTAATCGCCAATGGACATGAATATCTACAAAGGAGGCCCACAACAGATACGCTTTAGATCAAATTAAGGACATATTTCTTTCGCAAATAAAACAAATCCTATTTTTCTCCGAATTTCGAGATCATTTTGGTCGTTTCGCTGAGTCATGAACCCAATCGTATGAACGTGTGTGCACCAAAGTGTGACCATAGCTATTAAAATAATGTTTTTGTAACTGAGGTAGCCCCTGTTCCGTTTTCTAAGTCAATCCTTTGTTAGGACTTGAATCGATAAAATTACGTTTAAGTTAATTCGTCTAAATTAACTTGGCTGAAAGTAGTATGCTTATAAATGCCCAGAAATTGCGAGTTTGGTAAACATACGATTTTCTGATAGCGGTATTGCTACCCTCGAGACAGAAAATTCCGCAAATTTCTAAATTTGACGTTCTCCAGAAACCATGGCCTGTGCTTGTATGAAAGGAACGCGCCAATTCCCATCTTTTGCTTGCTTGCTTTATACAGGATCTCAAAGAAAAAGTAAGCTGGCAGATTTTGTTTGGCTAAACTGGAGGTAAAGGCGCAAGTATGCAGACGTCCCATACCCTACTTAGTAGCGCAGTAAATTGGTCAAAATATAGAGAGATGGCTGGATTCCCCCGAAAAACTGTTGCTTTTTCCCAATTAAATACGATTTGGCACCTTTCACTCAACACGGCATGGTAATAAGTAAAACAAAAACGTCAGGAGACCCCAACCTGAATATCTGGGTTTCGGTCGTCAGGTTTCAATAAATGGATACCGATAATGCCTTTTTTAAATCGGAACTGAGGTAGAGATACATAATGATGCTAAATAAATGAGATACCGAAAATAGACTTCCGCATGTAAGCTGACATTTTTGACCGCACTTCGCTTACTTATCTCTGACAGCCTTTCCGTACGACCGTTTATCGCCTGTTATCGAGTCCACACATTGAGATGGTCAGCGTCTCGGGCATCGAAGAGATCTGCATGGCCCGGACAGAGAATCGGACGCCTTCCTTGGCATCGACACTCAATCATGAGCCGGATTACTCATCGTCTCGTAGTTTCTTAGGTCTGCACTGCAGATGCGATGAACCAAAAGCGCGCAGAGCTCGTATGAGCTCATAATTACCGCAGTACGTGGAAGGGGTATGTGTGCTGCCGGGCTAACGGCGCGTCAGCCACTGCGCCCCAGTTGGCTGACCAAAGTCGGACAGTTGAGTGGTGCATGGAAGTGGAAAGACGCAGCAGATAAGCTGTCTCAAAATTCTGAAATTTGTTTCAGATTAGAAAATATTACATAAGTTGCGTGTTCGTACCAATTATCATACAGTATAATCCCAATATATTTCATTCATGCCTGCATGCCGGCTGTGGAATAAGCTGCTCTCTAACTGCGCTCATAAATTACTTAATTAGTAGCCATTTTGGGCAACGGTAGGTAATGTGCAGCACCAAGGAAGCCAGAAGCCTCAGCCTCTGTTTCGCGTTATGCTCGACGATGGAAAAGTGTTCAATTCACAAATGTTCCACAGCAGAACAGTTATGCTTTTAACACCGATGTCGAAGCAACAGGATTCTACCGAAGTCTATTTGGGTGAAACTGGCAATTAAGTCATCTCAGGGCTTTCAAGCCGCTATCCGTTATGGCCTTCAAAGTCTTGGAACCTTTTGAACACTTTGGCCTTCGTAAATTAAAAGGGAAGAAACAGCAACATGCAATTTTGCAAGAACAGTATGCACCGTATATTACTCCCTGTAATAACCCACCCTTAAAACATCATCGCAATCGGTCTCGTATCACAGGCCTGAGATTTCTGGCTTTCTTGAAGCTATACATAACCTCTCGTTAAAATCTTTCATTATTAATTTTCACTGCCGTTATAGATTCAAATATATTTTATAGAACAGATGCATAAAAACATTCTTTATTGAACCCACTGGTTATAAAATTACGTCTTCTTCACCTTACACGGAAAATATACAGCTTTTTCATGGGAAAACCGGAATGCAGGTTTGACAACAGGTTAGATTTGTACTTTTCGGGAATTTAGAAAGTTTTAAAACTCCAACAGGTGCCCTTTTTAAAAAGAAAGAAGCTGAGGGAGATGTTATTTGCTGCCGCATATTTTCTATAAAATATATTTTAATTTCCAAGGACATTGAAAGCTAATAAAGAAAATGCCTACTATTTAGGTATTCATATTTTACAGGATTTGGTTTCTAAACTCGTCCCAGAGGTTACTGTAGTATATTGAGATTATGCTGTACAAATATTGCAACTCGTCTGAAGTAATCTTTTCGAATCAAAAGCACGGTTTAGAATCTCCGTTAAAATTTCATGAAATAGCATATAAATTTTAGATGAGGCCGCCATTAGGGAGCTCATCGTCAAGGCATCCCTCGTGACTGAACCTATCACTACGCGCCAAAAGTAGTGACTGGGAAGGTTGCCAGCTGACCCCCTTCCACCCATCGCCGACACCTTCGAGTCACAACCGTTTTCCCTCACCTATTATTCCACGAGCCTATAACTCGCCCCATCTCCCACTAATGGTGAACACTGATCATGGCCCTCTTCACTCGCCACCCACATTTTTCCAACAGCAGCTTCCCTGATAGAAGCGAACAAATGAGCTCCAGAAAGTAGGGCAGGAGAATAAGATGCAATCGCTGAAGCAAGACGTTTATTGGCCTGACGTTTCGGATTCTCACTCGAACCCATCGCCGGAGACAGTGGCATATCAATATCCCATATTCTATGCTGCGACATCGCCTGACCAGGGGAATGAGTGACGTGGGGAGGACGTGGGTCACAAACACCTCCGATGATAGTGAGCCAAATTACCAGTTCTTTATCACACCAACATCCAGCATGGACGATGCAATCACGGCCATTAGTGTCTCGAATGCAGACGGCCAAGTCATCATCGTATCAAGTACAACACCCAGTGGTGGTCGAAAAAGCTGCTAACTGTAGTTCGCATGTGAACGCTTGTGTAATGCGTACTATAAACATGGTTGTGTGGTGATGTGGTGTGATGGTTCGCCCAGGGGCGGCTCCGGCCGCGCCAGCCACCTTCGCCCTCTCCCACATCCGGTCTTCTTGACTCTGTCATGAAACCGGGCTCAGGTGGGGTTGGAGGAGAGAGCGCGGTAGATGCAGTGCAAGTTTACTATCACTTTAAACTCAATCACACGCAAGTCACCGGCCTTGCACCACCCTTCCGTGGAGCGTACGGTGGACATCGTCCGACTATGACGGCTGAACTGTTGATAAACATGGTGAACCTTCTGCCTCTATCACCCTTAGCTGCCACTGTCCCTAATGATGGGTTCGAGTGGGAATCCGAAGCACCAGGCTGATACACTTCTTGTTTCAACGATAGCATCTTCTCCTGAGCGGCTTCCATGCACCTCATCTCTGTTTGCAAACACCACTCTACTTCCTTCATCCATGCACTGCACTCAAACATTTCGCTGGTTAAATTTCCTGGAATGGTCTGGGAATGGGGCATTTTCAAGGAGCACGTTGTGATTGTTTCGATCGGTTCCTAACATCTACTGCCACATAGCCAAGATGTGGACTATAGAAAATACACCCCCCTTAACCATGTGTCATCGACGATTTGCAGTGAAGCAATCAAATAATTTTTTAAATCTGAGAGTGAGCACAAGCGCCTGTTGAAATGCTTTTTTGGTCCTAACATGCGCCAGGATTGTTGGAGCATTTTGAGCGCAGGGAAGTTTTCCAGGCCGTAAGAAACTAACAGTTGGTGTATTCCGCACAAATACAGCTACCTGCGGAAGAGTGAAGACCATTGTCAAGTTTGGATGCGTTGTCTAAGCCAAAGCGGGGCTGTCGCACTCGTCTGAGTGTGACTGTCTTCGGTCTTGTCGTTGAATGAGACTGCAATGCATACTGCAATTGCTTCGTTTCACCCAGGCACATTTCCAACTGCTTGCAAAATAGCACTAGTTAAAATGCATACTTCAGTATTATGTTTGTTTTCGAATTTTTATTAGCGAAATCCTATTTTAATACAATAACGTGTAAAACGTCATTATTCGCGTTGTCGGTACATGAAAATGCGTGTTCTATTGACCCAGCATTATCAACAAAGTATCCGTGAGTTTCAAAAAGGCTCCTTGTTGGACGATTTGACCAAAGTTATGCAATTTGGGTTTTTAAAAGCGAAACCGAAAGGAATTAATTGCATATTTAGGCTGTCGCTAGAACGATTGTCATTCAAAAGATAGCGACCTTACATGTTTGAAGTATTTGGGGATTGAGAGGCATTCCGATCCGTATTACAACCTCATTTAGGCAGCCATCTTTTTAGTTCTTCCACCTTCTCTCTATAGCGTAATGTGCTCATTAAATATTTTTCTAAACGCCGGGACCATAAGAATACTAGACTGCCCAAGATTGGTACAAGAGACCGTACGGTGATCACAGAACTGGGAAATCAGAAACTGTGGTCCAGATGAAGCCTCTGAGCAGGCAAAAAAAATGCATGCAGGTGCCGGCTTTCCGTTGATAATACGTCCGTCGATGCAAGATGATCTTATTTATAAAAGAGGATTAATTGCTCCTTTTTCGCATTTAGTTTTTAATGAATCTTAGGCATAAGCAGTATTTCATAAAAATAATTTACAAAACTATTGTTTAGTCGGTTAGTTGCAAATTATGTTTTTTTCCTCACTTTTATAGATAAAAATGTGAATGACTTGGCTTATAAAGAATAGTAATTACGGTCTAATCTAATCAAAAATTGGTAATTTTATTGATCCTGTCCGCAAAATGGCGCCGACTGCTCTTGGGCTACCCAAACATTTTTGAGTTTTTTAGATGTCCTTCAGTAGGTAGATAGATAGCTATGAAAGCGAGTAGAAATTTTCCTAAAAGGGGAAGCTTCATACCGTTTTGCAGCCCAACAACGCGCTGTTTAATCGTTAAGCTGAAACGTGACGGAGTTTCCAAAACAAATGTCTCTGGGAAATTAAATGTTCCGATCTTTTCTAGGCAGACAACCTTTCTCTAGCTTTTTTGAAAATTATTAAAGTTTCTAGTTTCAATCAATTACTTCACTCATAAATGAATGGGCCGTACTTGTCCTTACAGCAATTAATGGAAAAAATATTGAACAATATCACGTAACAGGCATGTTTTTCCGTCTATTTGGATCACAGAACAGTATGAGATGGCTATACACTGTCCGAGAACTCAGAGCCTCGATTGCTGGCTATGAAACTGTCTCCCAATTTCCATAATCAGAACTCTAGCAAAATAGCAAAATACTCGTTCAATAATCCGTACTGCAAAAGGATTCAGCTCGGTCAGCGCTCTACCAACGTGCCATTGCAAATTCTTGAGTGCAGCTAACAGTTTGTGACAATTTGACCATTGGTAGGCACGATGTCCACCTTGTGCATGGTTGGTGACGTGCAGGTGAAGTAGTTCACGGTGATAGTACACTTGCGCCGCATCTACCGCACTCTCTTCTCCCTCACCCACCTGAGCCCAAATTTAGGTCAGAGTCAAGGTAATCATAGGCATGGTCCGACGCAATGGCTAAAAACTCTAAACAGCCAAATCACTCGTGTCATACACACCTGGTCCATGCAAGATTGACCAGGTATTTCGAGAGCAGCACAAATGGGTGGCTTGAATCCCAACTGAGTGCGGGGCCGCCATAGTGGCCACATTAAGAATGAGTCACGGCAACTTGACTCTCCGTCCTCAGAGCTGGACCGGTCCGGCATAGTTTAACTCTCGCAGCTGTCATGGTAAGTGCCGTTGACTTCTTGAATGCGGAATGACCCAGGGGACCCAGTCTAGGATCTAGGGTGCACAAGCTACTTGGGTTGGTACATAAATAGGACGGAAATTGACGACCTTATCCTTTTCTACTACACTTCATTCTTTGCCAACTGAAAATAATTTGATCAGCTGTAGCTGTTGTTCCATGTTATGTCTGGCTTTTTCGTTATCAATAGTTGACCAAACTAACCCTTAATCATTTTCCAACCTGCGCTAGTTTGATTCGTCCCTCTTTCAGGCCCACAACGCATTGAAAGCGAACTGCTTCCGCAGATCTGGTCACAGCTCAATGAGCGTCCTTCGAGAGCCCTGCGAAAGCTGCTTGTCTCTGCATGCGGTGTCATCGCACCCGCCACCCCTGTAGGCCAACATTTTTATGATAAGTTAAAACAAAACTTTCACATTTGGAATTTTTAGCACTGCAATTTCAAAATATTAAGATGTATTTAATCGTTATATTCTGTCTACTTTTAATAATATAGTAGCGTCACATAATACATGTTCAAGGAAGAGGGGAGTTGGGGTGGTCATTTCTGGCTCCTAATTGCTCTTAGCCAGCCAAACCCCTACCCAATGTTTAGATAACAGAGGCACTGGACTCGAACGCCTTGGTGAAAGGGGTTATATCAACGCCCTACCAGCACCCGCACATGATGTTGGGGGTGACTGGCAGATTATGGCTAATAAGCCACAAAATCCGACCTCAGCATTCTTCGTCTGCACTGTGCGAGAAGTGCGAGTTCAGTTGAGCTCTAAGCTGCCAAGGGACCAGTTTATTTCTTATTGTAGTCAGGTTGGCTCATACCCCTTCCATGTCAACAATAGTACTGTTCGTGTGCATTTCAGTCCCGTCTGCGATCCTCGCTCCTTCTCTCAATACTCAGCCAAGCCATTGAAGAAGAGAAAGCTGAACCCGTGAGAGCCGCGGCCATCCGATCTCTCGCCTGCGCAGTCACTCTAATGGAAGATCCTGACAAGCTGGGTCAGCTGGCGTCTGCGCTGGAACGTATCCTGAAACAACACCAGCCAAATGAGAACACGTTCGTTGGACTCGCCGATTTCCGTCTTCAAAGTGCCTCTGGAAATGTCAGTACGTCTTTGGGGTCCTGGAAGACAGTGGATGGTGTTCTCGCTGAACAGAAAGGCTTTGAAGTGACATGCAACTGGTTGCTCCCCACTGTAGCCCAGTGGTGCTTGGAAGAGGACAGACTGAATGACCTTCTAGTGGAACCTTGGCTGGAACGCCTGGATTCACTTGGTCTGGTATGTAGCCTCTATTAATGTGTCTCATGCTGAAGCTCAAGCAGGCGGAATAAACAGCAATTCAAGGCCGTAGAAGTCCACATTCACACTATGCCTCCGCAGTAAACTTATTTGCTGGCATCAATTTTGCGCCACCAATAAGGCCTCCTTTATAATTAGAAATTGAATTGGAAAGTGTGAGCGTGAGGGTTTCGGACTGAATGGAAAATATTTGCAAATTAACTGGGGTCCAATCTGGTGGGTTCTGTTCTGTAGTTTTTTCTACCGGGTGTGTTATGGCTATCTAAGGCGCTGAGCATCAAATGAAAAAGAAGCACCTCAGAAGTGAAAACCATCTGTTAGTTAATAGAAAAATTGAGAACATGCAAGTTTCTGGTAAAATCCTCAAGAACGGAACTTCCTCAAATCTTCGGGCAGTCTTCGCTTCTTTCACTCTTTTCAGAGTACGATCGGATGTCATGTGGGATTGCTGGGTGACATGCAGTTATGATTTTACTCCCCGGGGTTTTATCACCTATCCCAAAAGCGGAAAATGTTTTAAGCTTTGTCAGTACTGTGTCCGTTTGGAGTTAAGATGAGGTACTTTTCAGTATAAGGCTGGCAGCCTCCACTTTCCGGGCTCCATAGCCTACAACCAGCACTTGTAACTTGCGCATGAACTAGCAAACAGAGAGTCAGACTCGCGCAAAACCTCCCACGCTCTCCCTTCTACACTCCATCTGCTCCAGTGACCCGGAACTGTCAATACGACCGGCGGTGGATGCAGGCGCAGACGCAGTGTCCGATAAGGCTGGACAGGGAGCATGCCTCCCACATAACCACTTCATCATTCCAGCTTAACTCGACTATAGTGAGTTCGACGCTTACACGTTCAGATCCTCCTAAATAGATCTGTATGAAAATAATCTTTATGCAATCTTCGTTAATGCATAAGAATCAAAAGTCTTCTTGAGTTACCTTATTTTGCGTTGGAGTTTTTCACAGAGAGCTATGTGGACATATACGCAATAGTGTTCGCTTTCTTTAAAGTTCTCACTGCTTTCCGTATGTAAAGACCTGTTAATGATGCTACCGATTCCTACTAGTAGTTCTTATTTTGTTAAATATGTTTTGTGGATTTTCATGTTCCAGACGGTCTTGGTGCTGCTGGTATTACCTGTGAGCAAAATTGATGTTAAGGTAGGATCGCCCTCCTTTTTCGTTCTATTTAGCAACTTGTGGAAAATACACGGACTAACGCCTCCTCGGCAACTCGCAGAGCACTCACTCCTCGCTCTGAATTTCCCACGGTCGAACTGCAGGTCATACAAGCGGTCCTCGAACGCCTGGTGCCGTTTATCTTCGCGCAGTTTTTACAGAGTATGGAACTGGTTCTTCCCGCTTTAAGGCTCAGTTCGCCCGAGGTCCCGGTCTCATCGCTGGATGGAGGTTTGAAATTTTGGTATTTACACTATCCAGCTTTCAGCAAACTAAGCAGTATTTCGTTAGGCACCATTAAACGTTAATTTTTTTCAATTTGACGAGCCAAAAAACTAGCCACGAACGATTTACATAAGAAACTCCGTTTTTCTCCTAAATAACTTGTACTCATTCTAATTAAATCTATCCAAGTGCCTGTTTCCCAGTGTTTGAAGAAAAGAGGATCTTGTCAGTAGCCAAAATTTTGATATTGGCTTAAGCATGTCCCCAGACGTCCATGGGAATTCTTTTGGATTGCAGTTTCGAGGGCATCCGTCTCGTGAACTCCTACGTTGGCATTTGAACTCTGATATTAGGCGTAAGTGCCCGGCGGTCAGAGAAGGATTCGTTTTTCCAGGCTTTTTTGTTCTTGATCTCGAAGGTAAAAGATAACCTACTCTCTCAGACTCCTTTAATGTGAGTTTACGCCTTCAATTGGTCCTGTGGAGCAGGTTATATCGCCTAATGACAGGGTCCCGACCAAAAGTGGATGTGTGGGCATCCTTCCGTATGGATACATCTAAGTTTTCAAATTTTTTTCTATTCAAGGCAGGCGTATCACACGCCGTTTTCAGCGACTACCAAGTAGACTCCAGGGAAACCTTTTCACTCACTCAAAAGATGTTGGTATGATTCTACGTACGTAATTACGTGAATGGGTACATGTGAGGGCGGAAATGGTGGCCATAGGGCTAGCCAATTCGATCTTATGCTCATTCATCCAAAGCCCTTAAGCTACCATAGCCCCAGTTGTACACCAAATATTTCCACCCGTGCCCTACCGCATCGCGTTACAACGACAAAGTGAAAAACACATGCATACTTATGATTTCAGACTAAATAATAAGTCCTTCCATTCGTTGGATGTTATATACCATCTCCTCCCTCCCCATCTGTCGCCTCTTTATCATTGATCGTTTTTACCGTTACGCAAATTATTGCACGAGCCTGATACTGAATAAACGAAAACGTGTGTCTTCCTACGCTAAGGTCTTCAATTTTTTGTATGGGTATCATCGTAGAATCCATGGGCCCTCGGTGCTCAACGCAATCAATTGAATTTCTGTGACATCATTTTCTGACACGTACTTCATGAAGTTAACTGTTCGGTCGAAGTGACACTTACCTTTAGGATACCTTTGTAGAGACGGAAAACCACGGGAAGCACCCTCTTTGATCCAAGATCGATCCTCGGTGTGAAGCAGCACTGCCAACTCATAAAGGCATTGGACTGGATCCTCAAGCCGAGGCAAAGGGATGAAGGCGTCGTGCTGTCGACTGGGGATAAACAGGAGGATGAGGACACAAGGGGTGGAGAGGACGAAAATTGCAGTTTCGATGAAGATTGTGCGGATGGTTTTCTTCAACTCTACGAGGATGGTGATTGGCCGGCCATGGACTTCGTAAAAAGTCGGCTATTACTTCACCTGGCTCAAGTACTGAAGAGTATTCAACCCATTCCCCAGGGCTCCAGAGACATCCCCATCTACCTGGAGCCAGATGCAACCACGATGGCTGAGTTCGTCACTGTAATGCAGGTAGGTGCCGGCGCTCATCCACGTTCCCCCGTGTCAACCACTACAATTATTACTCCCTTCTACCTCACCCTATCGTACTATTCACACTTTAATCCCCTAGCGAGGTGAGATATGGATGATTAAATTTAAGACCAACCGAAGCAGTTAACAGGCCTTAACACCCTCTGTGACAGGTCTTATTCGTATACTAGTTCAGTTCAGTTTATGAAGACGAACGCCTTAGAACTCCCTATTGGTTACAAAGTGGCTAAGAAAAAAACATCGATACATAAGGAAAATTTAAAAAAGACGTTGTTTGAGAAGAAGTAGACGCGATAGCTGTGACTAGGATTCCAGCTCGGACCCATCTTCAGAGACAGCATCAAATATGGTAATTCGTACACAGGGCGAAGCAGTATTTATAGGAGGCAGTCGCCATGTGACTGCATTCTTAGTGCAATTAACGGCTCCCTTCATCGAGGATGAAGGTGCGCTAATTGCTTAATGGATGGTATGCGGGACGTTATCCGCGGAAATGTTTCCACCCACGTTGGAGGTTAGCGGGATGACTGCTCGACCACCTGGCAAACCGGTATCAGCGTTAGACAATGTACTTGGTTGCGCGCTCCCTGAGTGGCTGATTGCTTTGGCCAACCTGAAACTCAATACCAAATGTGGATTCGGGAGGTCATAGCACTTGATTAATAGATTGGGGCTTGTAAACCAGGATTCAAGGAACTCACGGCTCACGCAATTGTCACCTCGCGCGAGAATCTCGGCCTTGTCCAACTTGAATGTGTGGCCGGGTTCGCCGAATGAGCCGCGACTTGGGAATTGGTGTCATTTCTTCGCACTGCTGCCCGTGTTTGGCAATTCGCGTCTGGAGCTGTCTTTCAGTTTCTCCGACGTGATTGCTTTGCCCGCAACTGCACGAGATCCGATAAACGACTTCAGAGGCTTCTTGCAGTGGCAGTGGCTCCTTTGGTCTGATAACGTGACACCTAATGTTTGCCTCTGGTTTGTGTGTGACTCCAACTCCAAGTGATGTGAGAAGGCGGCTGACGGCCTCCTAGATGTATTTGACGTATAAAATCGTTTGCCGAAATTTGCAGTCGGTGCGATGTTGCCGCTCGTTTCGTTTGCGCATGCCCATTTTGACGAAGTTCCTCAGGTAGCCATTTTCTCAGAACAACCGACGCAGATATTGCAATTCGGTAAACTTGTCTTCTGGTTCACTGCAGTGCGCCTGAAAACTCCGATATGGCGTCCTTACGCAACAGCGTTTGTGGCTATTTGGTAGGTTGCTGTTGAAGTTCAGTAATTGCCTCATATTTATCGCGTTCCCGGACATTTTGTTCTTTAGGTCACCACAACTATTGTGACAGACGAGGACATCGGGGAAGGCCAGCTGGTTGTTTTCTTCCTCCTCCATCGTAAATTTTGTCTGAGGAGATGCTTTTGAGACGTTCTTTGAACGTAAGCACCTCATCCTGTTCAAGGATGACGAAGGTATCATCCAAATACCGAGCCCATAATTTCGGTTTTGTGGTGTTGGAAGACCAATAAATCTAGCCGTTGTAGGAACGCCTCGGCTATGTGTCCCAAAATCCGGCAAACCCATTGGTCTTCCCTTCGCCTTCTTTTAGATTGCTCCGTCAAACCTGAACTACGTCGTGAGACAGAACTTCAGGAACTGAAGGACTGGGAAATGTCCGAGGTGATTCTCCGTTACATTGTAGTCGCTTCATAGGGAGTAGTTCAACGGTCTTGACCGCCGGATCCTGGGGTTTAAAATAAAAGAGAGATGTGGCATCAAGAGATACCATGATCCCATTTGGCAGGAGACTTACCTCTTTAAGTTTCTGCACGAATTCTGTTGAATAGCAGCCCGTGGTGTCTGAATCAGTGTTGAGAAATTTGATGCGCCGAAACAGCCACTTAGCCCGTTTGATGGGTCTCAGTGGAGCATTCTCCTTGTGTACCTTAAGGTGAACATAGCATCTGGCTAAGGCCGTGTCTTGGGCTCCTGCCATGCGTCGATTGATCGGCGCCCGAGTTCTGCAATACCAACATTGTCGCATTAAGTTCGCGTGTCAGCGTTTTTACGGGGTTAGTTTTGCATGGGACGTAAAAGTGGTGATCCTTCAGTTAGTTTTTGACCTTCAGAAGGTAGTCGGTTCTGTATAATGCAGCGGTAGAACTCACCTTGTCCGCGGACACGAGGACGATGTCTCTGTCGGCCTCGAGTTTAATTTTCTGCATCACGTTCGACCTTAGGTAGTATAAAGCGTGGTTTATGCGCCATTAGGAGGGACGAAACCTGGTGTCTTATAAGGTACTTCGTCTCCTCCACCGCTTCCGTTTGCTTAATGACTGATTCCACTGCTGCAAGCACGTTACTAGGTTTAGCATGGGCTGTGTTGAATGAGGCTTCGTGTCGTAAAACCTGTACTTGCTCCTTCGTTAGTTCCTTTGATGAATAGTTGCGTACCAGGCTTTGTTTACATAAGGACATGCGAAAAGCAAACAGTCGTTAGTTAGTCGAAACTAATACACACAAAGGCCTACTCTCATACAATTAGTAGTATAATTACATACAATTTTACCTGTAAGGTGGGTGAGAAGCTTGATGCGCGTCGAGTTTACACTTAAAGGGATTCACTGGTGGAGAGAACAGCATTCGCGGGCAGATCTTTCCACGCTTAAAACCACTCTTTACCGAATAAAACACCGGTTGACCCCGCCTTCACTCGTAAACACTACGATACAGACTATAGGCCCTGTAACAGGACTGTAAATTTCAGACTGAATAAGTTACAAATGCGAAAATAATGAGGAAGAACAGGCCTTCACACCATTTGTTTTAGGCAGTTTAAAATTGACCGAAGCTAAAAATCTGCCAATTCGCTCGTTAAGCAGTGTTTGTACCAAATATCAGAAAAATAAAACGATATCGAGTTTGTTCACGTGACAGACGTCAGTCTTACCAAGCTTCCGGTGGGAGGCGTCTATCCTTTAATAGACTGGATTCTGAATCGAGAGTCAATAATGAAATTTCAAATAAAGCAGGCCATCCTCGTCACTAAGGTTGTATCAAACGAATTTGAGTGGACCGCTGGCCCGTCCTCGTAATTTTCCGTTTTTAATTGAAGAACGGGTATCTTTAATTTATAAAAAGCTTAGATTATAAGATTTTTAAGACTGGAATTCATAGGAGTAAAGTAAGCGCGTTACTAAGGGCACAAAAAGGCAAGACGCAGACAGCTGTTTCATGGTTGTTGACAATCATCAGTACGTCCTATGACACAACGTTCGTTATCGCCAGTAGCAAGCTGATGGGTGGACAGAATGGGATCGAGTAAGATCCTAACCACACTAGAGAGGGTAACACGCTTACTTGACTGCATAAGTCAGATGGCGTACTGATGATCGGTAACAACCATGAAACAGCTATCTGCGTCTTGCGTGTTACACCTTTAACAACACAATATATATTTAAACCATCGCAGCTCTCCGTTTACTATTGTTCCTAATGAAATATGCAGCATGGTTTATATTCATTACATATGTTTATTGCCATTGTGTGGTGCTTACTTAATAGCATAGCCTAATGTATTATTTTCCTTAAATAGAAAATGTGTGACTTCTAGTATTAAATCCCTAAACACAAGTAAAATGACATGTCGAATTAAAAAAATATTCGGCATCTAAAAAGGTTTTTAAAACTGGAAGATTATTTATTTGAAGGAAACATAAGCTATTCAATTTTAAGTACAAGAAAGCATTTTAAGTATACGCTTTCGAGAAAATAAATTTTGATTCATAAAGGTATCGGAAATCAGGAAAGTACGTGTATACTGCTTAAGTAGCTGTTTCTTAACAGATGGGATTTTTGCAAGTGGCCGGAAGGAGGCACACTTAAAGACTGGAATCCTGGTAAGATGGAAGTATCTTGGGATTATGCTGCTAGCTAATCAATATTGCAGGGTCATCCAAGATATCCTTTCTGATCGAAATCTAACTCCAAAATGTCAAATAAAGTTTCTTGAGATACCCCACCCGTCGTCAGGTTTGACTTCAAACCGGTGATGGGCAGCACGGATCCCAGCCTGGTGAGTGGTATATGCGTATGATACGTGGCTAGACACCGTCAGTGTAAGCTTTTTGATCTGATGCACGTCGAACCAGGTAATCGTGGTTGCCGGTGCTGAAGTTCCCGTGCCAAAATTGGCCTATACGGAGGTACATCAAGCCGGTTTGTTGTCATGGCAGTGTAAGACCTAGCGACATCTGACGCCCGGGGACCATCAGCAAACGTAGTTGTCTCCACCCCTTCCCTTCCCCTCCAGTTCGCACTCAAGGAATAAATCTAGATGGCGGGTGTAGTATCATTACGTAAGGAGGCACCTTTTAAACATTTCGTACTACTGCAAAAGACGGTGATCTGTCCAGGTATCCGAGTTGCTAGGCCGGTGCAAAGGCGTGCCGAAAGGTATCGAAGTTGATAGAACACGATGGCTTATTTGTCAGAACTGAAATCGAGGCCACTTGACACTTGACCTTCCGATATCCGCACCTGTAGGCAGATAGATTAGTGCGCAGGTAGGCAAGCGAGCCAACCATGTCTTCCGAACTCCCTGTCGTCCAAATGACGTGCTCCACATGTGATCAAACACGCATCTTCTCCCCCGATTGAGTAAAATCGATAAATACTCGTACGTCAGAATGTCCAAGGCCCACCGTATCAAAAATGAGTTATGCTCCTTGATATGGCTTGCATATAGCATTTGTATGAATGGCCTGTACCCCCTTTATTGAGGGAAACGGGGGTTTCTTCTCAGTGCTCCAATGCCTGTTAGAGACTGTACTACACTCCCAGAATGCATAAAAATATCAGGAGTAAAACAATAAAGTACTTCAGGTCTACTTAAAAGTACCTATGAGCGACGACAAAAATGCCGGCTTTGTTGCCCTGGTGCACTGTCAGGCTGCCGGTCGCGACACTGCCTATGTATCTGAATACTCTATGGTATTACCAATTTCGATATTACTGAGCAACACTCAAATAAACAACAAAAACAGGGTTCATAAAAGCGGTACTTCTGATTACATGCAGGTGGCTAACTTGAAAGCGCTCGTGAACTTGATTTTCACTGACTCTTTCCATTTGCCTCGTTCTTCCGGCTTTGTTTGTTGCCATTAATCGAAATGTTATGCATTGCTTTCGTTGTTTTTACTAGTCGCAGTTGGATGAAAACTTTTTTCTGCCCTGGCGACTCCACCCCAGCGCTCCTGAGCTCATCTTTGGTCGGGTCGTATGCCGTCTCATATGGCAAATAGGTCGGATCTTCGGACCCTCGCTCATCCAGAGTCATCTCTATGAGCCGTTTCAGACTCTGCTTATGGAAAAAACTCTGCAAGGCTGTAAGATTTGTGTTCTTATCTCTGCCCTTTGTGCAAGTTGCTTCTGTTCAACCTAGCCTAGCATATTTGCCTAGTTTAGGTACTTAAAATCGAGCTGGATTGGCTGCTCAGGACAAGTGGCATCTGATCAGCGGGTCCGCGATCAGAAAAATCCACCATAGAAGGGTGGGCGCTGTGTCAACTGGCATTTCGAACTCGCTCGTTTATCTTCAGTTACCTATTTCCCCAACCATCGTCTGCCACTTCACCCTAAGATAGAGCTTTCGGTTGTATCTTTGCAACAATCCGCAAGGCATTTATACACAGATGAATAGACACATAGTGACACCTAAATGGGCTTAACGAGTAGGCAAATTGCAACCTTTTGGACCCCTAGGAGGTCTCTCAGCGGTAGTGAGGAACGCATCCCGATCACGTTACGAGACTCACCCATCTCCTTCTGCCTTGGCGTTCACTCTCAAGACCAACCAACAGCCGCACATCGGCTAATGTCATCGACAAAATAAAATTGTTGACAAAAAAACAAAGAGACTGGACTGGCTATTTCTGACTTACTAGCCTTTATCAGCCAGCCACAGGCGATCGGTGAGTACCCCACTACCATCGTTTATAAACCCGATCGCAACAGACAGGGCAACGAGCCCGTAGCACAAGGGTTGTGGTGTCGGAACTGCCAACTCCCATTCGTGTGTATCAATGCCCGACCTACCGTGATGATACATAACTGCAGGGGATCCTTTTGGAGTTCAGATCAGATCAGTCGTCTAACTCGCATAACTCGGACCGCGCAGTCAGCTCAATGTGTGTATTTGCGGAGTGGCTGACTGGCTGACTGAGAGTCAGACTGCAATGGCTCCTTCTCACTGCGGCCCTTATGGCACTCCCAGTCAGCTGGGATCCGAGTCGCTCCTCCCTGTGTTGTAGTGTTCTTGTTTGTGCTGAACCGCTATCCGTCGGCCTGTGCTCTCTCCCATTTCCGGTCTTCTTGTCTCCCTCTTGACACAAGGCCCAAGTGGATGAGTGGAACAGAGAGTGAGGTACATGCAGTGCAGGTCTGTAGTCACTTATTCAGAAGCAGTGACCGTCCTCTGCAAAACCCTACTTTGGAGAATATAGTGGAAATCTTCAGTCTACGACGGTCGAACTGTCATGCACTTCATTTAGTCAATGTTGTGTGAGGAAATGGTTTGCGGATGAGAGCGCTACGTATTTGAAATAACGGCGTTTTCCTTCCTAACAGTTGATCTCTATAAGCATCTATATTGCCACCATAATTCTGACTGAAATTCAAGGTTACGGGCTCATGACCGTTCTGTGGAATAATTCTTTCTTTGACTTATTTCGTTAAGAATCACTTAGATGGTATTCTTACCGAGACAGCAACCACCCACAATACAGGAGTCTCTGTGCCAAAGTCCGGGGAAAATAGAATTCAGTTTATGAACAAGGAAAGAGCTAAGTTTGGAGCTAGGTCTTAAGTAATGGTTACTTTTAGGATAGTGTAAGGCTTAAGATTTTCGTTATGATTTAACTGTATGTCAGGGCTAGTGCCAGGCTAAGGACACCGGAAGATTTACCCTTCCTGCGCAGGGCCACTATACGTACTTGGGTGAGACGTTTCTATTTCTATTTCCTGTTTAAATGGACATCTAAGTAATCTCTTCTCATATTTTTGTGCCTCGGGGCGAAAAAGACCTCTCACAGTGCAGATGCAGTAGTGTGGGAGACTTTCCAACTTTGCTTCAGGAGGGTAATAGCAGATTTCGAGTTGGTGTGCTTAGTCACACGCTTTGCACGAACTAATTCTGGTTCATACCGAAGCGTGAACCACAGTTTACGTGCATAGCTCATTCTATTCAAAATATTGAATTTGTGGAACCGAACGCTATGTCGCTACTTGTCTTCGGGCTACTGTGAATATGCAAAGCATCAAAAACGGCATATTTCCATTCGGAATCTAGGCAACCGGGGCCTTGCAATCATGTCTAAACGAAACTCTATGAACAATTTTGGAGTTTAGCTGACCTGGAGCATAGCCTTGTCACATTATGCGCGAAGCAATAATCCAAGAAACGTTTCGACAAAAGTGCGATCGTTTGCACCACTCTCCTCCAGAAAATCGATCCCAAGTTGGAAGTGCGATGCAGAAAATGACTTTTGTGCATATGTGGTAAGCCATTTTTGTGCCACGCAGATTATCCATTTTCTAGTTTGGATCCCTTAGCCTCGTTGAAGTTCAAACGTTTTAGCTGTATTAGTCTTTCTGCGTGGCTAAGGTCAACTGGTTTTGACTGAAAAATCGTTATTTTGTATGAAAGACCTCCAAAAAATGCAAACTCGATTGAGTTCCCAATAATTCAATAAGAGTTTTTTCCGAAATTGTTCATCTTTAGAATAAGGAGTTTACTCAATGCCTCTTACAGATTTCGTTAAGTACTATGTCCATATGCCCTACTTATAAACGAACTATTAAAATTCTTCCATTTTGCAGTTGTTCCTGCGCTCCGAATGCTTACATATTCGAATCTTGCTTAAAAATTAAACAATATATGTCGATTTTTTTACGTTTTAAAAACAGAATATATTTTAAAAGCACAGGCTATACAATTATTGAACACTTTGTAAATTTGTGGGACACCCTGTATGGTCACGTCAGCCTAGGATCTGCTCTGTGTAAAAACGTATAAATGACATTTACTAAGCTACTTATGTGATTTCGACAGTCATATCATGGCTGATAGAATCAGATCAGTCGTCTAACTCGGATAACTCGGACCGCGCACGCAACTTTCAAACGTATTAGCTGTATCAGTCTTTCTGGTTTTGACTGAAAATTTGGCATTTTGTATGAAAAGCCATTACATTTGTTAAGGCTTCGGAATTATTACTAATAGAGATTGGATCAGCTATTTCTGACTTAGTCGGTGACATCAATCCAAAATACCTCTAATGTAAACCGGCAAAATTAAATGTGAACCCAGGTCATAAATTTTGCCATTGTAAAGCAGCCAAACAGAATTCAGATTTCAAAAACAATCGACATTTTAACGTTTGATGCTTAGAACGCTTTATTTGCACAGAGATGCACTTTTTCTTCCCTTATGAGTGACGATGACTGTTAAGGTTATTGCGGCGCCAAAACTGCAGCAGTTGTACGGTGCAGCTGCTATATGGCCACCCGTCTATCAAAATAAGCAGATCTCGCACCCATGGTTCATGTTTGTGTGAATATTACTTGGTGTGCTACATCAGTATCGCGCATTTCCGGAAAAAAATATCACTACGGCTGTTTATTGGTGCAATAACTACACACTGTGGCTATGTTTGCTAGTAGACAGGAATGTGAATAGGATAATTCTGGTGACTGAAATTTGCGCTCCGGTGATGTCGTCTTCTTCTTCTTCTCCTCATACTTACCTGGATTATTCGAAAAAAAATAAATCTTGGTCACGAGGAAAATGCTCATTAGCACTAAGAATAACCTTGTTGTTTTGAGAGGGCGAGAGAGAGAATGTATCACTTTAAAGTATTCAGCAAAAAGGCGTCCACTCACTATGGATAAAATTGGTACGCAAAAGAGGGCCCTGGAAGAAAACAGACGATATATAGTAACTGAAAGCTGCAATTTTCGGCATCATGAATGGTCGTCCGTGAATGCTTTGCAAAATTGCGCTAGCGTTTCTTAAGAACGGTGCAGGCGTAGTTTGCAAATGACCATCTTATCGTAGAGAATATAAAGAAGAGTGGTAAATAGCATTATCTAATGAGAAAAATTGGCTAGCCTATGTTCAGCTAAGAAAATTTTAATGTGAATGGAGGAGAAAAAATGGCGGCTCAAAATCAAAAGCCCGTTTGAAGTATGAAGGTCTATGTATTTATTTCTGCCAAACGTTTCTGATAGGCTTTACACGTACATATATAGTTTTTTTAAGTTGCCGAGATTTGAAGAGTGCGAAGGTAAAAACTGCTCCTTCGGGCTCTTTTAGATTTCGAATACAACGTCAAGGCTCTGCCGACAGGTCTCCTCGCCGGATACTGTTGTTTACTCGCGTCGGCTAACACTGTAAGAAGTTTCCCGAGGTTCTTCCTCCGTCTGATTAATGTTTTCTTCTGGCAAAATTTCTCAAATTACATGTCACCCGCAAGGCTTCCGTTGACCACAGTCTTGAATACCTGTGAACAATTTCCAACTTGAACAGAGAATTTGGGTCTGCAGCCAACAAATACAAAAGCAGACGAACCCTTACGTGTGGGAGCACAAATATGACAAAGACCGAGGCATCAATTGCTTCTCCCATGTTCACTCCTGCGCTAGCCAACCAAGACGAATGTTTGCATTCCATTTGTGTGGATTAAAAGAAGTCCTTTCGATCACTGAGACAATTTCCTTGTTCATAGGGGCCTTAGAACTCGTGCAGGTATTTGCGTGCAGACGCAACGCATGCTTTGGCAGGTGCCGAGGTGACGGCTTATCACAAATGGTTGCCCACAGGTACGAAACTGATCAAGTGTTATCTTCGCAGTCACGAAGATAATCACCCGCGCCAGAGGCAAAACAATCCGTGACATACTTCAAGCCTGGGTCTCCGATGAGACCTCAATCTGGCGCTGACACCCATAGTCCTGATCAGTCACCTCCGGACGGGCATCACTAGCGTTTGATTGGCTACTTCCTCCCCCAATGATTATTTGTTGTTCTATTGCCTCTTCTATCCCTCGTGGTGGCATCCTGTACAAGTTCGGAGGCGAAGCTGAATAAAAAACTGGTTTCGTCGTTGGAAAGGTTTCTTTTTCTCTGTTTAATCAGAAAATCCACTCGTAAGAGACCTAAGAGGCTGCAAACAAGGATGCACGGGTAGAAACCAATTCCCACGGCCGGTTGCTACAGTGGCTTTGTCTTTAACCTATTTTCATTAATTGAACTTTGCCACGGTGAATGTGATATTATTTACTTTCCTTTATGCATTTTAGAAATCGGAGATCAATAGGGTAAAAATGCTCCTTACGAACGCAATCTTCCTCCATACTCAGGATTCCTGCTCGCTGCACGGCGTCCGATTTGCAATCATGTGCCTTTGGTTAGTGAATCCTGACCCAATACTCGTTTTCCTTTGAATCTAAGCTCACCTTTTAAATCCTTCCGGGAGGAATAACAGCGAAATTACTAAAACCCCAGTTGGCTTCCACTTCTGCCCAAATCTCTGTCAAATCGATAACATATGTCTATTAAAATACGGGCATCACACGGTATTTGATAAGAAGAGACAGAAGTTATTTCGGAAAATACACGAATTAATGCGCAATTTCTCGAAACTGGTCCCGCAGCTCGTCATCAGGCTGTTGAATACATAAAAAATAATTAATTAACCAACCGTGTCCAACCGAGTATTCTACAGTTGAGCGATGTTGGCACCAATACGCGTTAAGTGCATTTCGTCATCCCGTCGTGATCGAATGTGTGCGTTGGAATTTGTTCTTTATAATTTTTTATGCGGCATCCAAATCGATCTTCTGCTTGATGCATGCCTCATCTGAGTGCATTGCTTCTAGGAATTCACGGCCTTTTCTGATTGGGCAGGTGCCCACAGTCCGGGTTTTCTCCCACGCGAATGTATGCCCAGTGTGCAGTGTGCACGTGGTCACTTGGGATAGATGGTCTCATCTTATGACTGCTAACTGATGTTCGTGTATTCGGGTTGAAACTGATTTCCCGGTTCGCTCACAATAGATGGCATCACAACTGAAACCTGGATTTTGTAGACAAAACCTTTTCTATCAAGATAGGCAACTCTGCCCTTAGGTTGTACAAGTTCTGAGCGTAAGGTCGATGCGTAGTGGTGTGCTACATGTATCTGATATTTTCTCAGTTGTCGTTCGACAAACTCAGATACATTTTTTCACGCATGGAAGAAACCGCCAGGTCACTATTTTTGCTACCATTTCGCAGAAACCAGCAGTCTTTGACCCAAACGTTCATTACAGTTTTGTGGCCGACCCTAGAAAAATAATTCCACGGGCTTTTGCCTTCAATTCCTTCCCTTAATAATTGAAAAACTTGTTAGCTTAGCATTAATATATGGATCTTATGTGCCTGAAGCAACATATATCACAGGAATGCAATTCACCCATCACATTGAGGATAACCTTGCCCAGTCACACCTTAAAATGCAATTTAAGGCTTACAAAACCAACTGCATTATGACAAAAGAATTATGTAGAATGAAAGAGTTTTGACAAAAATGGGGCTGGATTGACGGCTAATAAGTCATAAATTGGTCATTTGGTCTCCATTCTTTGTTTGTAATCGTTTGTTTACATAATTGCTTGCAGCATTGGGACTGTCAATAATCGATGAACGCACACCTACCGCAATATATATATATATATATATATATATATATATATATATATATATATATAAGGGGATTGTTTTTGCATTAAATGTACACTTTCAAAATCAAGCGATTTTGCTAGCACCTTAAGTACATTAGGCTGTGAGGAAAAGGGCGGGATATTTCCATAACTTCCCTACCTATCTCTAAATTGCCCTTGTTCAGCCATACCAATGACCCATGGGAAGTTGCACGTGAAATCGTGCTGCCAGCTCTCCGATCTTGCGCCTCCTCTGCGGATCCCTCGGTCCGACGAACTGCCAGCACAATCTTCAATTGCCTCATCGGCTGCCTAACTATTAAGGAGACCAGCACCTGTGCTGGCACCAGCAGCAAACAACCCGTTTCAGCCTCCACAAATCATAATCAGACCGTGGCAACGTCGACGACCTCACCCCCTGCCCACCTTCTGAATGAATGCTGGCAGCTCGCTAGCCAACTGGTTCGCGACGACTACGCAGCCATTGGTACCGCTGCTACGATCTTTCCAGAAGAGGAGGCACAGATCGACAGTGAATCAGCGGATTGGGCCTGTATAGCGTATGCTCTGGGTCCACTCTTCTGTTTCTACAGTCGTCTTCTGCGTCCAAGCGTGCATGTCACTGACGCCGACCTGAAAGCGCCTCAACCTCTCCGAGAATTACCGTTTGTCGGAGAAGGCGAGTCCAAACTACTTCATTTCAAACAATTAAAGTTACTGAACTAATGCTAGTAGGTGGTTAAGTTGTGTGTTTTGCTCTTATAGGTACTGCTTCTTCTAGCACGCCTCATGGACATGGTTAATGCGGATTTCTCGGCTTCCGCGCTGGAGACCACACAGAACCATGTGCAGCTTCAACGCCCACACTGGGAGACCCTGGTAACTGGCCTGCTTCAGGTGCTCAATAAATTATTCCCCACATGCTCTGACGACTTCCGAGACGATAGTGAGTTCTTTTTTCCTCGCTGATCAAACTCAAACTGCCACTCTTCAAACAGGCGGTTTTCAAGTGCTGTATCCAGCACTTGGTTTCATCTCCAACTGCCCTTACTTATTTATCAAATGCTACCCATTGAGGCCTTTTTTCGGCATTGTTTTTTTAGAAATCCTTCCGTGGCTATATCGTCTCACAGAAGTGAACAATCGCAGCCCAGACAGCGAACAGCGGGGGAGATTAGTCCAACGTCTAATTGCCGTCTTCTCCACAGCCGCTTTCTGTATCCTTGCTTGTGTTTTTTTTTTCAAATCTTCTAACTTCATTGCAGATCCTTAAGTCTTGCCACCCGTGAGCCACAGCTACAACACCTAGTGTCATGGTGCGATGCCACCATCTTGACCCGTGAGCCGATTGACGAACGTTCTGCAATCAGTTTACCGGTGTCTGATGTGATAATGTTCTGGCCCATAGCGATCATCCATGTAGATAAGCGTTGGTAAGAGGAGAAACCTTTTGGATTTTGGAAGTTTCTAACCTGCTGAGTATCAAGTATCCCCACAAATAGAGGCTGCAAATGCAGTTTCTTCTGTTCTGCGAGTGTAAGTAGACGATGCTCGATCGAGTGCCGTCACAATGCTCGTCGGAACATTCCAGCTCGTACAGGAGTCCATCTATCGCTAGCAACCCCAGAACTGCCAACCCCTGAGGTTCGAACCAGCTACCTGTTGTCTAGAAGTCAACCGCACTTAGCCTTGAACCACGGGTTCCTTATCCTGTCGGTTTTGATCGGGAATATTTATAATGACGAATGGGCACTCATTGAGCGTTTAAGGGCCTGACTCGCCCCGTTTTGCTTTTAGGTCTCAACCTAGAGCCTAGCAGGCAGTCGCATAACCACTGATAATATAGACAGAGGGAGAGTACTGACAAAGGCATGAAAGATGGAACTGACAATCACTGGCTTGTTTACCATCATCGGCAAGCCATAAACAACCCCAGCTTATGCAACCCCTGAGATTGCAGTTCTAGACTTCTAACCTACAGTTCGTGGATTTGAGCCTCCGGGGTTGCAACGTCTAGGGATGGGTATGACTGTCTGATGAAGATCAATAAGTCAAAAACGGTTATTTCAGGCTCCCTTGTCTACGTCAGTAGCCATTAACTAAAAATGAAAGTCTCTGATTGTTGAGAGGAAGAATGCGAGTCTATAATCCGAAAACTTTACTGGTAGAAGCGAACAGACATGTTCCAGGTAGCAGTTAAGAAGACGAGTGTCTCTTTTTCTTCTACTGAGCCTGAACAGTCCTTGCACTGGTCTGCATATTTGAAGTCGTAAAAAACCCATCAACAGAAGCCGCCCACACTGTGTGCACCCTTAGCTAACAATGTGCCATTATGCAATTGACGAACAGCACGTGATATGCGGATGGGACAAATAAGCATGTCACTTCGTCGAGCTACCGATCGTGCCACCACCGCTTTCTCCTCTCTGATCAGGAATCTCACCAGGAGCCCCAAAGGACCAACGAGTAAAATGATTGTTGAATGACTCGTCTCCACTCCGTAGCAGCATAAGGGTATTGCCTCTGATGGAGTATCGAAAAAGAAAATGGAGACCAGAATGACCATTTCTAGCTTATTAGCCGTCATACAGAATCCCAACTTTGAACCACCTTGGATTCCAACCCGGGTTTTTTATTCATTGAGTCTAACGCTCTACCAATGAGCCACGGGCTCTTTTTCCCATCAGTTGTGATAGAGAATATCAATCATGATGAAGTGGCGCCCACTGATCAAGGTACCGTGCATGCTCGTCCTGTTGTGCCTTAGGACTCAATCTAGAGCCCTCGCAGGTAGCGGCATAGCGACTAGTAACATATAAATAAGATGCCTCTTGTCACTACTCCAAATAAACCCTATAGTTCTGTGCTTACTTGTGTAGCCTCTCCGCTGAATTCCAGTTGGGAAGACCTTATTTAGAATGCCATGCGTTTTAAGATTGCAGTATACCCATTCAATGCATGCACGTTCGAGCCCTGCCATGAAACGAGACTACACAGTTGACTCGTTAAATGACGCAAGTAACGATTGTGGCTTCAAATCTTACTAGAGGGGCAGGGCTCTTGAAGTGACTGCTGTGAGGGTACCGTGGCCTGGCCAAGAAGTGGGCGTTTTAGCACGCATAGTGTTTAGGCTACTCATCTCTCAGCACCCAACATTAGCAGCAGCAGCAGCAGGCTTCGGGATCAATCCAACCCACTGGGTTGTTTCACATTCCACTTTGTGTGCTTCCTTGACTGCCATAATGCCTCTCTCTATCTGCGGGCCGAATGCTCTAGGTCTCGGCACGGAGCCCGCGATGGTGACCTGGGTGATGCCGGGTCTGGACCGTCTCCGACTGGACCTCATTGAAACTGGTGATAAGGACGCCGCGGAGGAATTAGAACAACTCTCTGCCGACCTGCGCCAACGTCTCCTAAGCCAAACAACACCGCAACACCCAGCAGGGTTAGTATTCTCGTACTATATACTATCAACTCTTAGTCCTGCCCCTTTGACGCTCAATGAATATCCCGTTTTCAGTATACTATGGGTAACAATAGAAATTTCATGGGTTACACAAGGAAACCTATGTAAAAATTTCTTTTATAGTGCTTTGCGGAAAAAAACAAAAGGTTTTTCCCTGTTAAATTCAATAGCGACGGAAATTACTTGGATATGAAGAAGCGTCCGATTTCACCCATGCCTTTCATAAGACTTCTGAAAAGCAGTATTATTTAATAAAAGGCTTCCTGCGCCTCAAATCAATTCAAAAACTAAAAACACCAGTTCAAATTAGAGGCCGCATTACCCAGTAAAGTATCAATCACTCTGTTCATTTTGTACGTCAACGACTGCATCAATGAATAGGATTGTGATGTCACCATGTTTGCGGATGATATTAAGCTATGGAGGGCCATCAGAACTGCAGCTGACGTAAAGCATTTGCAGGAAAACCTAAACCGACTTCAACAATGGTCAAAAGACTGGCTTTTGCCGTTCAATGAGAACAAATGCACTATTCTAAGAGTCGGTGGAACTAGCACTCCGAACCTCATGGATTACTACCTGAATGGTATACCAATGCAAGAAGTTGACGCGCAGAAGGACTTGGGAGTGTGGATCTCGAGCTCCCTTAAACCCTCGCTGCATTGTTCAAAGGTAGCCAAGTCTGCGATGTCAGCCCTGTACCTTGTCAAGCGGGCTTTCTCTGACTTTGATGAAGACTGCTTTGTGTTTTCGAATTTTTGTGCGACCGCAATTGGAGTTTGCTATCCAAGCTAGGAGACCCTGGACCGCGAAGGATCTCAATATCATCGAAAAGGTTCAAAGGCGTGCAACCAAACTTGTGACTGGGCTCATTACCCTATGAAACCCGATTAGCTAACCTTGATCTCTTTCCCTTGAGTTACATGCAGCTACGAGGTGACCTGATACAAACATTCCGTATCATGTGCGGTCAGGGTTGCTGCCTCACACCTTGAGACTTCTTCCAGTTAGCAACAACCACGAACTTGAGAGGTCATCTACTCAAACTACGTGTAACTGGGGCCAGACTGAATGCACGAAAGTTCTTCTTCTCCAAGAGAGCGGTCGACGCTTGGAATGCTCTGCCTCTGGATGTTGTTATGGCTACTTCCGTTGAGCTTTTTAAGAAAAACCTGGACCAGTATAGCAGTGCCCACTATAATATCCCCAGATCTTCTTAGTCACGTCCCAGTTGAATCACACTCTTTTTATTACAATACTACTTTGTATATTTCAGTACCATTTTTATAGCATTTTTATTATCTCAAACTCTTCGCATATGCCTCACTCACGAGAATCTTGTCACCAACACTAGCATGTACTCATGCTACTCGTAATATGCGAGTACACATTTATGTTTACTCTCTTCGATGAGCCAACAGCTGTTTATTTTCCGCACGCTATTATGTAAACCAACTTTTTTTACATTTTAATGATGTACCAGAGCCTTTTTAGCCAAAGTGTAACCAAGAGGGAGTTCAAAGGCGTTTGCCTATCTTTCCCTTAATAAACTGAACCAAATTGAATGAGTTAGGTCATCTAGTGTAATTCTGGGACGAAAGATTGTTGTGTCTGATGTCTAAACCTAGTGTTAGTTTGACTAGTCTTGTTTTGGAGTAAGTGAAGTAGAAGAAGGTTGTTCGTTCACCGGGTAACATTTATAGGGCGGGCAGAGGCAAATCAGACACCAGTGGCGCCAGTCCGGAGTTGACTATGCAGGGCCCTGTATGCTAGCGCCAGATCGATAAATCGATTGACCGAGTTCTCATCGGAGGCCCAACCTTTAATCACCAATGCGTGCAAGAGGACTGACACCGTGAGGCCTGTGATATAAGGCACCCGTTAACACGGCCAGGGACAGGGAAGTTGTCACGCGATTTATCAAGCAGATGACGAGAGTTCTGATCAATGACTGCCGCCGGCGTCTACAAAAATACAAGGCTGTGATCGAGCAGAATAAGAGTGTGACCGCGTTCTCGGTAAGGTCATCACTGAGGACCTTGGTAAGACAATCGCGGCTCTAGCGCAGCACAGAACAGCCAAGAAGCGAGTAAGTTTGAAACAAAAACGGAAAAAGTTACAAGCGTCCGACACAGGAAGCTTGAACTTTGTTCCACAACATTTCATCCAAGCAACTAACTGAGCAACAACTACGGGTGCTGCGGCATGAAGCTTGTTTTAAAACCGCCGATGCCGACGCTGTCGACTTCATTGCAGCCCTGAAATTCATGTTGTGAGAACAGAAAGAACCGAGGATGAGAAACACTCCGTTCGACAACGTGTGACATCTGTGCTGATGGCACACAGACCAACCCAATCTGTTTCGAAGAGTGAGTCAAAAGATACGAAGGAACTAAGGACGGATGAACAGATTATCATTCTACCCGCTGATAAGGGGTGATCAACTGTCGTAATGAATTGAGAAGACTACAATGAGAAAGCTAAGGCTCTAATTGATGAAAGATAATTTTATAGACCAGCACAGAATGCACAAGTTAAAGCGGTAGCAAGTCGGTTGAATAAATTACTCGGAAAATTCAAACGCCAAAATGTGATTACGGAGAACGAACGGCGCCAAATGAAATCAACGGATACGGCTCTGACTGGCATCTATGGTCTGCCAAAGGTCCGTAAACCAAACGTTTAACTGCGGCAAATAGTCGCCCTGAAAGGCAGCCCCACCTATAATCAAGCAAAATGGATGTACTTGAAACTGAAATTCCTCCAAAACAATTCGCCTACCTCAGTCCGTTCGGCCTCCCAGTTACTGGCAGACCTCCAAGGCTGGGGAATTCAATCGGCCGAAGTGCTGGTCTCTTTTGACGTGACGTCCTTATTCACATCCACCCCGCCGAGTTTAGCACAAGAAGTCCTGCGCAGGAAACTTGAGGAATCATACAACGAAAACCAGAGTTCTCTCATAATTGAACACCTTATGAAGCTATTAGAATTTTGTCAAAAGACCTACTTAACCTTTGCCGAGAAACCTATGAGCAGATCAAGGGAACTCCAATGGGCTCCCCAATCTCCAGTCAAGTGGCGGAATCGGTCCTTCAAGAGCTGGAAAAGATTGCCTTCAACTGAAATCATCCTATCTTTTGGCGCCGTTACGGAGATTGCACATTTTTTATAGTGCTGCAGCATTTCCATGATCACTTTAACTCTATCCTCCCAGATATACGATTCACGAGGCAAGAAGAAAAGGAGTAGTAGCTCCCATTTCTTGATGTACTCGTCAGAAGACGTCCCAACGGCGAAATATAAACGACTGTCTACAGGAAAGCGACGAAAACCACGCAGCTTCTCAATTTTCACAGCAACCACAAACAAAGCTGTGTGAGAACACTATTCAAGCGCATCCAGGCTCATTGCAGCAACCCGGTGGAAAAAGCACGTGAGGCCCGTTACCTCCGCGACCAGTTTATGCGGAACGGCTATCCGAAGGCGTTTAGAGGCCCATGTCTACGTGTTCATCCCCAACCCAACCAGAACCAACTCCTACGGTATGGCATGCGATTTCATGCATCAAAGACGTGTCAGAGGCGACCGAGCGCATTGTTGCGGGACTTGGTGTCTGAATTGCACACCGACCCAAAGCTACCATGCGCAGTAAGGTCATGAGTATCAAAGACAAATTAAATCCGAATGAGCAGTCAAGAGTAGTGTATCGCATCCCAGGCCAACACTGTTCCTGTAACTATACAGGACAGACTGAGCGTAGGATTGGATCGCGCGTACACGAGTATGAGCTTGCTGTGAGACGGGATGACGGTTTATCGCAAGTGGTTGCACACACCTACGAAACGGGTCACGAGTTTAACTTCGCAGTCCCGAAGATCATCGCCCACGCCAGATGCAAGAAAATTTGAGAATTGATTGAAGCCTGGGCTTCCGATGAGAACTCAGTCAATGGATTTATCGATATGGCGCCGGCATACAGGGTGCTGCGTAGTCACCTCCGGACTGGCGCCACTGGTGTCTGATTGGACCCTGCCCCCCTCCTATAAATGTTACTCGTTTATGTTGCTGTTTTATCTCTGACGATGGTCTCCAGTAAGAGTGCGAAAGCTCCGACGAATAAAGACATGATTCCGGTGAATGAACAACCTTCTTGTTCACTTATACACATACCTGGAATGCGGACATTCGCCTCCATTCGTACTTGGTGTATTTTTTGCCATAAGAAGAAAACTGTTAAACTAAAAACTGCTGCTCTATTGAGGAGATTTCGGAAGGATGACAGTTATACTCCTTAAAAACTTGCTTATAAATCTTATATGTTGCATGCAGTTAACCTCTATAACCAATGAAAACAATGGGTCTCTGTATTTTTCTCTGTCACGAGCATAATCTTTCGATAACAACTGTAGGCCCAGTTATTGATGTGTCTGTACAAAGAGGATGACCGATGATTAATTACCCTCTTCACACTCTTAACTATGGCAAACGTAGCTTTACAAGTATAAGTTAATACATCTATAAATCAGCACAGTTATTGAAACCTGTTTTTAATTACATGTTGGGTGTTAATAAATATGGTGGTGTAAACCAGGCTGATCTTATACAAGCTTCCGTAAGACAGTTTCAACAGTAAATAGAACTTACATGGTATGCGATTATTCAGCCCTCGAAGGCAATATAAGAGTTAAAGATGAAATAATAGCATAAAATAGGTTAAACACAGGTTTTTAACCTCTTCAATAGATTGTTGCTGTTTCGATGTGAGGCAGTTTGCTATTAGAACCTCAACGCCCGATCGGGGAGCTGTGTGCAGTTTACTTTAAAAATATACATTTTATGGACTTACCCAGTTCCTTTGACTGTACAGTAATCTAAACGAACTGAACAGTGGATTAAGCGAAGTTTATTCATGCAGTTTGGACCATAATATAACCTGGACTAATCAATACTCGCATAGGGAGGCCTGTGGAACAACCAGTCGCTCTAGGAGTTCAGGGAACAGAGATTCGCAGTCCTCCTTACATGAAACAGTTTATCCGGGTAGGGTTTATTCAAGGCCCGTCACTGGGTAAGGACATACGTGAATGTATATCCAGAATACATTTACTCCGCTTCCTGTGTCAGGCAATAGAACCACATAATGGCATCTAATCGCTAGGTAGATTGGCGCCCTTCGATCGCCTTGCGGCACATATGCATCCAGCTGTGCGTTGGTGCTCACCCTTGAGCCTCGCCAGCAGCCACCAAATGGCTAGTATCATAATCAGGATAAAATTACCGACAAAGGCGAGATAAGTTGAAACGGTCATTTCTGACTTACCCCAACCCAAGGTGGTGCTTCACCGGAGGTCCGAACCCGTGACCTCGTGGTTAGAAGTCCAGCGCTCTAATTAACATGGGGTTGGGTGATACTGGGTGATGGTGACTCATCAGCCAGAAAAGATTTAAGTCTCTATTGTCTTTGTTAGTAGTTTTATCCTGCCTATTCATTTCGTTGGCCCTATCAATTGTTCGCTCTAAGTCTCAGTATAAACTTCTGAAATCATCCGAATTACGTTGTCTATTAGCATTTATCAAATATCTTACTCACTTTCTCGTGTGTCATTTTCTTGATAACGGTTCTGATATTGGAGATAACATCTAAGTTAAAAGTGCCTACTGTTCAGGGACTCCTTTTAGATTCGATCGCTCCAAAATGTGGTTTTTCCTTCTGTTCTTCTGGGCAGTTGTACTTTTTTAATTTTCGCTGTCTTCTAGACGTCCGCCTACGACGTCTACGGAGAACAAGCCAGCCTCCGGCCTTAGAGGCAAATTATCCAACTTGCTCGAGTCCACTACTCATTCTACCCCCTCCTCATCCACGGTAACCGGACCCGCCGGTGGCAGCTCCACGACCGCATCCGCCTCTAGAAAGGTCTTCGCATTTGCGAAACGAAGTTGATTTGTGTTCGCTTTCTCACCTCATCCTCTCCTTGTCTAGCTTCTTTTGTCCGCCCATATAATTGCTTTTGACAGGCTGTGATATCAGATCGTGCTTTTTACCCCCTTCTGGCAACTTTGGCATCTTATTTTGATTGCTCCGCCAACCTTCCCCTGTATTTTTCCGTTGAATTCGTCAAAATACTCAGTTACAATAATACTCTGTGATCCTACTGAGCTTTTTCGTTTGTTTTAACGGATTAACGGGGACAAAAACTTCGTGAATATTGGCCAATAGAGGTCAAGCTCAAGCTACTTCCCTAAAAGATGGATGATGCGATATACCCTCAAAGTTATGTGGCTTTCTACCAGTTTAATCCAGATACTAAAGCCGAAGTATTCAAGGCAAAATACTGGTAAACTTGCACTACTTTTGCCGGTTTAGCGGCTTCCTGGAATGCCGTTTATTGTAAACTCGGTATAATCAATAATCAACACCTGGGTTTTCGAAGGTTCTGGAGAAAATAACCACGATCCGAAGGGAAATGTTTAAGGATACCATGGTTAAAATTGCGTAAATGTTCATGGAAGGATTCGGGAAACTAGTCAACAACTAGTTTTCTGTATCAGATAAGCAAACTTCTAGAACAGCTTGTTTATCTGTTTTACTTTTTGCTCTCATACGGTAGTCCATCGCGAAAGGTGCTAGTAGCAACTGATCAGGCGGCTGGTCTAGGAGACTATGCACATAACACCGAGCGATACTCCAGATGGCAACAAATGTCGGTATGCGGGCATGGAATCAGTGAGTCAGTCTGTCATGTCCTCAGTTCCGCTCAGCTCTCAGCATGAGCACTTACTTTAGCCGAGGTTAAATTAAACTAGTGATTCTATCTGATGGGAGCTTTGGTCTCTTCGTTCGTATCCACTTACCCCGATTGGGCGCATGAAGTGTTGCGTAGGCTTCTCGAGATGTAGCATTTACGTGGTCGTTGCAAGTTCGCGAGAAAACTGAAATATTGTGCCACGTGCGCGTTCATCAGCCTTATCTGTAGCTGCTTCTGATGACAGGTTAGGGTCAACATCTGACACGTCAAACAACTAAAGTACCTGTTCTAGTGATGGCCTCTCAACTGCTTCCGGAAACTTGCCCTAAGGCCTGGATCCAAAAGTTATTTTATCTTCGATGTGGCAACGTAAGCGTTGTTAAAAGAAGCATGAATGGGCTGTCCATTCTAGGCTTTATTGGTAAAATATAGGCCTGCTGGAGATGGGCGAGGTTGTTTTAAGCCGACCATACGTCGGATACCAATATAAAGGCATTTTAAAACATTTTTATGGCACAAGTAACAACATTTTTTATATAAACCATTAAGAAGGGAAAATTAAGACAAGCGGCCGCTAACTGTCTCTGGTGTGCACTTCGACCGAACTATCAACGAACTTGGGACAACGGTGCACAGGAGGATAACAGACTTAAATAAGCACCTCGGCTTTTATAACGGTCAATGGCTTGGCCACCGCAACATACGGGGTTCCCTGCTGTATCGCAGAGTCGCCACAGCCATATCTTGCACGTGATATTGTTTATGGTGGAGAATGTTTTCGGAGCATCTACGTCACTCACTTTCAGCATAACCTCCGTATTGTCATGCCAATTCGACCTCATGAAAACGCTAAGATTGCAATTCAATCAATATTTTGTTATTAAAAGTGGGTAGAATACGTAAATCAACTTAGTTGGTGAGGAATGCAGGAAGTCCTGTCGCTTTAAGAACCTGCTGAGTATTTCTGAAACATTCAAGAACGTCAAAAGGTACAGTACTCTAAACCATTTTTTCATTAAGAAAACATTTATAGGCCAAACGTTTATACATATAAGGTTCTGCGTTTTAATAACCCACCGCTTTGAACGTTCTTTAATCAGCTAAATGGGAAAGAATAGGCCTAAAATTTCAGGAGAAATAATATTGCCTACTTAAATGTTGATATCGTGAGTGGGGTTTGCTCTTGTGAGTAGGAACTTTGCCTTTGCCACGACGTATGGGTGGCCAAGAAGGTATGTTTTATTCGCAGTGGAATGGAAGCGCACAAGCCCTGTTTGCGTCACGTGGCAGAAATTACCCGTCATATTGCACCGTCCACACACCATATGTGCCTCGTATGATACAGTACAAAAAAACGGTTCCGTTTCCAGCCCTCCAGAACTCAAATTAAGTCCTTGAGCCGACAGACAACAGCTCTGATTATCCATTCTCACCAAAGACGGATTGAGATGTGGAGTGCGTGCAGGTAAACAGTGCTTCGAGTGACGGAGGTGGGAAGCAAGTATGGAACTCGCTTCGATGCACGACGGTAACCACCAACACTGTATTTAATTTTAAAAGAAGGCTTAATGTAATACTAGTTGAAAAAGGCGTCTCTCACAAAATTAATACTTATAGCCAACTCTAAAAAATCTTTTTAGATACACCCTTCTGCCGCAATGCTTCGCATTGAGCATAAATAACTCATTTTATATTTTGTTATACTTTAACTACAGTGCATTCTAAATTTCTTAAACTTTATCCTAGCTGTAAAGATACAAACGCTGCTGTGAATTAACTGTAATTAACATGTAATCCTTTAAAATATACAATATATACGATATAAAATTGATGGATGGTGCGCACCGATCGGTTACAGAACTCATAATATAACATATATACATACATTCGTTCCAATCATGCACTAGGCCTAGAGAACCAACCTTCTTAACCAGGCTGACCAGGAAAACATCGAAATATTTCAAATATGCAGTGAACCGAGTGCGTGCTGTTCTTGACTAGGTATGATGATGCATTACAATCCTTTACGACAGTTTAATTTGGAACTCAAATCGAACGTTAAAAAGCTAAGTTCTCAGTTCCTACCTTTGGCGACTGAAGGCACGCTTCCTCTTTTACATAACGAAGTGTCAATTTTGGCAAGGTTGAAAGAATTCCCACTTTCAGTATCACTTGCGCATGTTAGCTTCTATGCTCTTTTCAAAATGCATGCAGGAGAATAAATTAAACTCTTTTGGGACTAGCGCGCACGCCGCTCAGGTGAATTCCCTTTAGGCCGATTTGGGCCACTGAAATATTAACGAATACGAGTAGCTTATCCGCATCAGTTTTGCGTTAACTATAGCCCTCCCATTGGGAATAGTTAAGGCATGCATCAGCATTGAACGAATAAAAAGAGGTTTCTCTCAACATGAATAAATTATTTATAGGATAAGTTCCAAATCCTGTTGTCACAGTCTCGCAAGTACCCACTATGTTTAGCTCAGATAATCCTTCAAACGGTCTTTTGACATAAACGTACCTCGATTCTTTAGAGAGTTTTGTAATAGGAGTGAACCTTATGGAGTTACCAAACTAACAGCTTGAACAAGATTCACTGGATTAATCATATGAATTTGATGATAGTTTCCTGTTTCTGAAATTATCACACCTGAGCTCCCAACATTGAAACTGAGTTGGTAAGTTTTCGTGCAATTGTGCTCTCATGACTTCCATTCTCCCACAACTGATGGTAGCGTTATTGTAATAATACGATTGGGTTTTAATGATAGTAATTGAAGACTGAATTCTAAACAGCTTCACCTAAAATAAACTCCAAAACCCACTCCTAATTGAAATTAGTAATACCCAACACCTCATCAGCGTCATCGAAGATTCTTTTTGCAATATCAAAGAAAACGCCACTCCCTATCCTGTCATCTGAATGTTTTATTCGCATTTCTACCCCATCCATTTCTTTCTAAGGCCTAAAGTTTGCACTACTGAACCTTATGGAGCTCTCCCACATGTGAGATCCGAGCCGCTCTTTCGGAAGTTTGGTACCTGCTGTTGGAACTATTTCGTGTGGACTTAGCGCTGGAGCCCCTTTCCGGTTGCCTTGATATTGTGAACCCGTAGAAGCCAGGCGGATGAGGAAGGAGCCGGTGCGGTAGATGCTGTGCAGGTCACCATTGCTGCACCCGCTCTGCGTGAAACATGTCGACTTCATCGCTTAAAGCATTCGAACTTCCACGGTCACCAGATGAGCCCAGGGCCCGCCTCCTTCCTGCGCCTGAGGTTTTATGAGACCAAGGATCCCCGGATCTGATCGCATGAAGCAATGGGCTCTCCCGCTCCTTCCTTCCTCTTGAAACTCCAAATAGTTGGCTCTCAAAAGGACCAGCAATCAGTACTGTAGAAAGTACAGCACATTTCTTCGCTTGCCTTCACACAGTGCCGGAGTTGCTGACTCATGTTTTTCAACAACTGAGCTTTTTTGAATATTGATTAACTGCCCACAGTAGTCTGACTGGCATTTGGTCACCGTCATCTTGCGTGTAGGTATCGGCCTCTCGTATAAAGTTGACCTCAACTGCAACGCCATACTGAAACATACAGACAGCATGAGGGTAGAACTTGCATATGTGTGTGTTACTGTACGACATATAAATATCTTACAGTCGCTGCTGGCATGTTACAAGGCAGAGAATCGTGGTCTGAAATGCACACCTGGCTTGTTGGACTGCTCTTTTTCCTCTCAACGGTGTGGGCTGTACCGAAACATTTTTATGGTGACGATGAGATGGACTCCGTGCTCCTGAAGGCGCTCCCTTTTAAGGAACAGCGGGTGGAGCAGGGGAGTTTTGACGAGAACTGGGTTGAAGGCAAGTGACAGTTTCTCGGTATTTGTTTGTTTTCTAATATAATCGTTCTTACTTTGATGGAAAAATTTACACAAAGCACAACATTGTATACTAACCATAATTTTTCCTGCGTTAAAATAAGCTACACCGGACTGGGATTGTAACAGTTTCCACTGTTGTAGGTGCAGTAACATTACAAGTTAGTTTGTATCTGGTGACTAGAAAACGTCTTCTGGTTATGTGTCTTATCTCTAAAACAAGGATGGAGATTTTGAGCATTAGTACTCCGCAAATACTTACATTCATCAGCCCTCGATAAACGAGAAAAATGCTTGCGAATCACGTTTATACTTAGCAGTATATAGAAGGGTAAATAAAGTGAGGGAAGCGTTCATTTCATATGTGATAGTCCACTGAGGACATTATTTGACTCACCCGGCTATGATAAAAGCGCAAATACATGATTTTTTCTGACTGTATGCCGCTTAATTTGATCGATATCTCTTCAACTATGCAACTTCATTGTATGTTGACAAAATTCCTGAAACATATTTTCGATTATAAAATACTACTTAAGTATGGTTATTATATCCGTTATCGTGCAGAAAAAATCTCCAGGTATTTCATGTGCATCAAGTTACTGGCCTCGGAAAAATCTTCTTTGCAAATGCCTGCAGAAAGTACATTCTTTAAAAATAGCTTCTTAAGTTATATGGATTTTGTCAAATGTTTCTTACATTTCCTTAGAAGTTCCATTTCATTTTATCGAAAACATGCACAAAAATATTATTTCTGTACTCCTTACTTCCATTTTAGGTTTGATGCCTAAATAATAGTATCTGTCGGTTTAGAAGAAAGCGTTTCCGCTTTCCGAATAATTTTCAAACCCACCTGTTGCAACATCTGCATTCCTAGTTCTTAAACAACAAGCTATGTAACTTCTGTAAAAGTAAATGATGCAGTTCTATAGACCATAAAGAAGACGTCATAAAAATGCGGCAATGGAATAGAACAATGTTGTAAACTTTACAAGTCGCTGCTTTATGAATGAACCTTTCATGGTCTTGAAAAATCTCATAACCAGAACTTTTTCTTAAAAACCAAAAGATAGTCTTTTTTAAGTATAAATTTGTGGAAGACGTTACTTGCTACCAGATGAGTGCAAGAAAGAATATATTTTGCATATTTTCTATAAAATCGATTTGAAAATATAAGGACATAGAAATTTAACAGCAAGAATTCATACATATAAAATAGCCATTTTTACAGAGTGCAATTTTGGCTAGTAGCCAGAACGAAGCTCATTCCAAAGACTGCATCATAAACGTTTATGAAATATTTTGGGATTATTCTGCATGATAATTAATATTTCAACTCTACTTAGTAATATTTTCTAACTGAAAACACATTTAAGAATTGTCGTTAATATTTAACAAGCTTGCACATTGACCGGCATCATCCATACGAGAGTAACGTGCAACAGTCTACGCGGAAATTTAGTCGTAGAAAGCCCATACAAAATGCTGCCGGGCCCACTGAGGAGATGAATCGCTGGCAGGTGCGACATGCAGTGTCCCAATATGGGCGAAACCTGAGTGCATGTGCTTTCAACTGATGCTTCTGCTTTCGGCATGATAAGTCATGCAAAACGTGTATACTACTCCCTGCTCACTAGTATAAGTAATATGCGGTTGTTAACTTGATGCTGATAAAAATGCAGTTCAAATAATTTTAAAATGTTTTGGCCTAAGCCTAAAAAGTTCTCCCTTTAAGCGTCTTCTCCAAAATCACGCGTTTATGTATGAGGCGTGTAACGAACTCGATGTTTGAAGAAATGGTTGCATTTCAGTCTTCTGACGAAATAATGGGTGGGCTGGAATCCATCGGTCGCAGCGGGAAAATTGGCAATTTCCATAAAATGCCAACAGGCTGCCAGTACTATATAGATAGATATTACTCAGAGCCCAGCCACCCGTTTAAAGTACAGACAGGCGTTTTATAGTCATTCTGTCACCGCATGGCATAGTGAAGAGGGGTTGCCTCATCAATGCGTCACCCAGCATGTCCTGCATGCTTTCGGATAGATACTTAAGTTTTTAAAATTTATGCTTTTTAATTTCCTCAGAAACCAATCAATAACTTGAATTAAATAGGTCTATTTGAAGGTTTATAGGCTTAACCTGATATTTGATATTTATATTTGGGTTGACATCCAGCAGTCCACATTAAACTGTGAAAAGGCTACCAAAAATATATACCGAGTTTAAAGGATACATCATGCTGACAGCACAGATACTAACTAAAAGCCCAGCTCATTATGCTGCATGACACAGCTGCGAGGGTTTTAGTTCATAATTGGCTACCCCTTTCCCACCTCTGGTCTTCTGAACTCTGTCACGACATCAGGGTTAGGTGGGGGAAGAGGAGCGAGTGCGGTAGCTGCAGCACAAGGCTACTTTCACTCAAAACTAATCCGCGCACAAGTCACCGTCCCTGCACTAACCTGCTGGGGGTGCATATAGTGGATATTGTCAGACTTCCACTGTAGAACTATCGGTAACTCCCGTTGGTCCCGTTTTAGGCACAAATAAGAGGGTAAGAAAGGACCCCCCATCGAAATGCACATAGTTTTGCAGGTGCGTTGGTAATATTAGGTACTGAATTCCGCTCAAGAACAACACTTTTTTCTGATTAGCCAGTTCTATTGATTTCTGAATTAACGCTTTCTTTACAAGAAGCTCGCAGTCGACAGTAACGGCATCCGCCCAGCACACACAAATCACGATCTCCTGAGTCGTTAAGGGGTGCCATTGAAGTGCATGCTATTGGGGCCCTAAATGACAACTAACGAGAAATCCACTCTCCAATGCTATAGACGGTGCATAACAAGTAAGCAGACAGCCAAAGATGGCGTGTTTATGGTCTAAAAGATTGAAATTAAAACATTCCACCTTTGAGGTTTATTTGCAGTGGTGCATCTTCAAGGCATTTATCACCAAAGCTGACCCTTTACAGCAGTTCGACGTAGGTTTTTTTGTCTTGTGGCTCACGTTCTTCGAATGTCATTCATATCTTGAAACATGTTTATAACAACATTAACACAAGTCTCATTGCATGACAGAGACTTAGAAAGTTTAAAGTGAAATTTGCTAAGTATGAAGGCACATTTTCTACGCCCTAGTTATTTAACTGTTGACAACACAATAATACCTAGGTACTATCCTTGAAAGTTACTCCAGAAATTGTAAACGTTTTAAGAGACGCTGTTTGTTTACAAATGCATTAGATCTTCACTAATTTTCAAGTGAACCCATTTTAGGAAGCTCGCAAATTTTGCTGGAAGATTCGAGTTAAAATTGTTGTGCTTAGACAAAATCTCAGGAGATATGTGACTTTACCTGTCCCATCTTCTCATGAAGGCAATAGAAATTTAGCAGTGCGAAGTGTTTTTTTCAAATGTACGATGAAGTTTTGGACAATGGAAAGCGAAAAATGCAATGGTGTCTATTTTAAAAACCACAGTTCGAATGGAGTATGGTAGCTGCATAGTTTTATAAAGGAAAATTTTTTAAATGTAATTAAGCTTTCACTATTTTGCCCATTAAATTGTAATGTACAAACTAGGGAGAACTATGAATAACAGATATGGTTGTCTTTAAAAGATGTGGATTCTATCATTAACGCTTGGAACGTTTTAACATGCACTTCCCCTAATTGCCTTTAGAGGTTTATGTTTGGAGAATGTGATTTCACATCCCCTTATTTTCTCCTTAAAATTCAATACTTCATCGGCTGATTTCCAATCATGGACAAACCAATACTATCCAACTGTGGCGATACGATTGACGCCACCCATACTTAGAGGAATATATCTTTCAAAGAAGCAGTAATTAAACCTGGAAAAGCCTAAATCTCTCCCTCTTCGTTGCCTTAGGTATTGAAAAACGCGATTTGAGGAGCCTTGCAGGTTGAGGACTTCGTATACACCAAGTGCCTGTCTACAAACAAAGCGCTCCATTCCCTTTGGTTTGAGCACTGTATTTTTCCTTCATAATAATTTTCATTAAAACTTTTGGACTGAAAATTAAAGTTTTTTCTTCTGACTTTGTTGGGGTAACATTTCTAAATCGCCGCTAGAAAGTTAATGATCGTGGCACTGAAGTTGAGCAGGCTGTCGTATCCGTGAAGTATTGGTGACGCCGATATGATTCTCCTATGCCCTATCCCGGCATCATCGTCACATTATGCCAAGCTGGTTGTTGTTTCGCATAAAATCTCGCCCAGTGAATGGCTGCAAAGTAAGCTACCTCCGAGAGGGCTCTGAGATGTCAATTAATTCGGCCTCCCAATTCCCTATTGACATTCGGGAAAACACTATCGGAGCCGAACAAATCATGATATCCTTCGATTTTGTTTCACGATTCACGTCCATTTCACCAGGCGTGGCGCGCGATGTGCTACGCAAAGGGTTCGGATAAAAGTACGACGAAACGAGGTAGCCCCCAAAAACATATAATGCAACTCTTCAAATTCTGCAAACGAATAGTTTTCATACTCAATGGTAGAACACAGGAAAGAATCAAAGGAACACCCGTGGGCTCCCCAATAACCAACCTAGTTTCAAAATATGTCCTACAAGAGCTGAAAAATGTCGTTTTCAATTACCGCGAAACTGCGTTTTGGCGCCAATATGGGGACGATACATTCATCGTTATTGAGGGGGACAGGCTAGCACGTTTTTCCAGACCTGTTTAACGGCACCTTCCGCTACCTTCAATTTACAGAGGAAGAAGAGGAAATGGAAAAAATTACCCTTCCTCGATGTGCTCACCACCTGCAGTCTTGAGGAAATTAAAAAATTACAAGAACTCTCAGTCGACGCACCGATAACATCTTCGTGTGCATTTGTTGGGCTATTTTACCGCTTGATTTAGTGGCACACCTTCACGCCATTCTGCCTGGTTCCTTTTCTATCTCGGCCTGCATGCAGCTGGTATCCGCAGGTCAGTCTAGCTTAATTCGGGCATTCTGGTATTAAGTTAAAATTAACCAAGCATCCTCTGTAAATCACAAAGGACAGTCTCGCGAGAACGAATGCTACAACACTCAACTACGCTGGTGGTTGTTAGAGTCAAACCGTACCTAGGCTTAGAGGTTAGTCTCAGGCCGAAGGCTAAGATGGAAGTATATCTTTTAATAAAAACAGAATTATGATCCATTCTTTTTAACATTGCCACCTTATTTACTTGAATTTCCTGGTCCGCAACCGGCGTAAAGACTTTGGAAGGATGTTGTGGTCTGTTACAGGACAAATTGGTACTTACTTGCTTATCTACCTTAGCATAGGTAATAGCTAAAAACCCAGGCACGCGTGTTATACCAATATTCTACTGCTTCATGATGCAGCTGCGAGGGGTTCAGTTCATCAGTAGCTCTTCCAGCGTTCCAGTGTGCTTTTTCGTAGATTTCCTTTTCGCGTAGTTGTTTTAGCTCTCAGAGTTCTATATTTTCTTCATATATGTTAGGCTAAAGTGTACTGGCAGTAGGATTCGTATCCGTTGATCAGTACTGGCGTCTTTGTGGAATCGGAGCTATAGTTTAGCTGGATATGCAAGCTTTAGATAGAAGACGCAGTACGCCCTATGGGACAGAGGATTCTAAAGTACCTCAAAGGACAACGGGGTGCTAGTTAGGGACTGCCGGTTACCCTTGGTCTAAAAGTTTCAGATAATAAGTAGGCAGCCCCAGAGGCCTCCTTCATGCTGTTGACGGTTCTAAAAAAATCTGCTTTTCCACCATTCGGTCTAACAGTATACCGTCTTTAGCTTTGAAGTTCGAGGAAGTAACTAGGGTGTCAGTTTTGTCGAAATAATTCACTGGCGTACATATGTTCCTTTCCCTTGTTTTCTGCTATAGCGAAGAATGTTTACACGCGTTTTACTAGTGTGCAATTCACAGTTATGTCACGTTAAAGAGGGTAGTTGATCTGAGAAGCGCGTGTTTTCAGTCATAATGCATATCCCACCGACACATTCAGTATATGCTTTTCATAAATAAAGTACTTAACTGGTTGGAGAACAAACATTCCTATCAGCTCCGAAAGTTGCGATCCAATGGGCATTTCCCTCTTGCAATCTACTTTTCTAGTATGCACACCATCAACTGATGCGTCAATCTCCAATTAGTCTATTAAAGTTTGCGTTATTTTCTAAACCAGGCGTTTAGGTAACCATAATTCAATGCTGCCACATTTTGCACAATTAATGCAGATAATAATCAAATTTAGCTGAAGTATGTATCACAACTTTTGTAAATTTAACTGCCCCTAGTTTAAAACAAGTAATAAATTCAAATTCGAACGCTGTTCCTGCTTATAACGGATTGTAGAAGTATAATTCGAACTTTAGAAACTCAGTAAAGCACGATAATACTTTTCGATTAGACAATTTGTCCTTGCAAACCGCTCTTAATATGTTGCATCTTGGATATCAGAGGATGAAGCAGAAGAACCCCCTTTCAGTAAAGCCTCTCTATTCTCGATTTATTCTCGTCATTTAGCTCCAGCTGGGAACTGTAAAATGAAACGCCCCTACTGTTTGACAATTTGAACCGATCTTTATGTGTACTTCTCGTGTGACTAAGTTGTAGAACAGCTGTTTTAATTACTGTATTGAAGAGTTCAAGTTCGGGCACCGTTAAAATGCATACGACTGAGGCGATAACTTGATCAAAATGCTTCTATGAGCAACCTTCCACTTCACTTCAGCTCCACTAATTACCGCTCCTTGCTTGTCAACCGCGTGGTAGGTCCTTGGCCAGAGCTGTAAAAATAGACGTATAACCCCTTTCACTTATCCAATCAAGGTGAATAAGGAAATGCCGACATTTACCTCAAATACCTTGTTTTCAGAGGACGCTTTCTAAGTTATGCCTAATTAAATACCACTAAGAGGTAAGCTTTTAAGACTCAACGTCTATGTCTTCAAGTATCAGCTAGAAAACCGCATTTCCAGCTGTTGGCGCGGTTTCCGGGGGCGGGGGTTTCGTCATCAGCATCTAATCCTCTCACAAAAATGCCGCAAATTTCCACCAACCGAGCCCAGCGTCACACTTTTAGTTCCAAATTCATGCAAATTTAAAAGTCAGCACATGCAAATTCTCTTCAAAAAAACCTTTTGTTTTCTGAAAGACAGGGCAAATGTTTGGTTGGACTTTTGAAGTCCTGCGCCTCTTAACGTAATTTTGCGGGAAGATTTGTGAACTATAAAAACAGAATCAGCATGGTCTTTGTGAGAAGTGAAATGCCACAGGTTTGAAGAGCGCGAATTTCACCACTTTCAGAAAACTGAGTTTGGCAGATTAAGAAACTTGCTAAACTGCAGCTCAATCGCGGGCAAATGTTCACAGTGCTTAGCATTTGAATCGAAAACGAAGCTTCCGGAATAAGAGACCCACGACCCAACATAGGGACACAAAGGTTCAAAATTAAACTCGAAATAAAGCACGTGTCATTTATTCGGAGGTCAGCCTGAAAATCTAAACCGAACTAGAAATACTATTTCCTTCCTGGCTTTAAAACTACTTTACTCTCGTCATTCCTCTGTGATGGTTTGTCATCCTTCAATTCTAGTTATTTAAGTTTATTGAAAAAATAGGTACCAAATTTCGCGATACAATTGCAAATTCGAGTAGTTTAGAAGAAGAAGAAGAAGAAGAAGAAGAAGAAGAAGAAGTGGAAGTGGAGGCAAGCGGATGCAAGTGGAAGTTGAAGCAATCACTGGAACAAGAATTTTTTTCGCCTGACATATCGGATTTTTACTCGAAACCGGCGTTAGCGATGGCATCCGATAAGGGTACTTTATATTTATAGGATTTACGGGTTATATTACCGCATACCCATTACAATTAACGCATGACCCAAATGGCTAATATCCCCGTTGAAAGGGAGCCGTTAATTGTTATAGCGACTACGGTTGTATTGCTACTGCGTCCTATAAATATTGTCATTCCACGTGCATGGATTACCGTATATGATGCTATTACTGGTGATAGTTTAAAACATCAGTTCGCAACTTCGAGCGAATTAACATCTATTTCTACCGATTGAGTTTATGTGTGATCTTAATCAACAATCTTTTTGTGAATATGCCACACGCTACATGTTTTAGTAAAATTAAATGGAGCCTTACTGAGTACTTCCTGTCCTGCTTATCGATTTTGTACTAACTCCCGAATATTTTAAGGAGCTCGCTAAGAAATAACCCAATTTTTCTCACAAAATGTCTTTTTAAACGAGCTCCCGGTTTGGTCTTATTGAAAAATGAAAACATTTTCCAAAGTTATAATGGTGAAAGGCGCATATCTATGAGGCGTATACGTTCTGCAACTGTTCAACTGCATTCAGAATTCTCAGTCACCGTGTGATCGTGTCTGAAGAAAGAAATCAACAAAACGTGGATGAGGAGGCGGCAGATTACTTCCGAGCTTTCATAGACGAATGCCAGACCATTGGCGTCCATTAAGGGTTCTAGAGGAACCTGAGCATGCAAGCCTATTTCAGACATCCGAAGATCTGGAATAAAGCTTCAAAGCAACCGAGAGGGACAAATGACCGGCTGCCGTATATTTATTAGTGGCAATTTCCGTGAGTTGACTCCTTGATAGGAGCGACATGAACTGGGTGGTGTAGCCTCATCTTTTCAGATTCGTTAGCCAACTCGCGAGAGTAAGATAAATTTTCCAAGAATGTAATAAACTGGTAGTGGTGATTTCGATTAAGAAGCACTCCTTTTTGAAGGAGGTGTAAGCTCAGTGCATTCGAAGTAGTTTAGAAGAAGCGGATGCAAGCACTGGAAAAATAAATTTTTTCGCCTGACATTGCGGATTCCTTCTCGAAACCGGCATTAGCGATGGCATCCAATAAGTGTACTTTATACATAAGGTGTTGGAGTATTTATAGGATTTACAGGTTATAGGACCACATACCCATCACAATTAACGCATAACCCAAATGGCGAATATCACCGTTGAAACGGAGCCGTTTATTTTTATAGCTACTACGGTTGCCTAGCTACTGCGTCCTATAAATATTGTAATTCCCTGCGCATGGATTACCGTATATGTTGCTGTTACTGATGATAGTTTAAAACATCAATTCGCAACGATGGGCAAATTAATATCTTATTCTACCGATCGCGTTGATGTGTGTTCTTAATCACCACATTTTCAACGTAACAGGGTAAGGCATAAAAAAAACCTGACCAAGTTTTGCAATTAAAAGAGGACTATAAAATATGACAAAGGATTAGTCTTAATCTCTCCTGCTCATATTGTAAAATAAATATCATTGCCGCGTTAGAGTCGCGGATGCTGCAAAGCTAGGGGTTAGGTATGGCTGGCTGATGATGTCTAATAAGCCAGAAATCGCCATTCAAATCTACCTCGTCTTTGTCGGCCATGCTAATTTTCCTATATCACTAGCCACTGCGTGGCTGCTGACGAAGGGAGAGAGAGTGAGCTTCGAAGCACAAGCATAAATCTTTCAATGTTCCTATTGAAGATTTTTATTGCTGGTGACATAATAGCATCTACTAGGAGGGCATTTCAGAGAAGAAGCACTTGCGCACATTCAGCGTTGTCTGCTAAACTCGCACTTTTCAGGAGTTACTTCGAAGAGTATCAGCAAAATTCAAAACTTTTTCAAAAAAATGCAAGCCTTTCACAATGTGGACTGTTTGTAAAGGATCCTGATGGGTGGCAGCAGAACATGATCACATCACGCTCTGAATGTCAATAATTGAAAGGAAAGATCCTACATTTCCGAAAAATTAAAATAAATCAGGAACTGCAACCAACAGCACAAAAGCTCATGTTTAAGATTGGAATTATAAACGGTAGCTAGATTATACTCCGAGGTTATAAACACAAAGGGTTCGATATGATAGGCCAAAGACGGTTCAGAAGCCAGAAAAGGCTATCACAGTCTTCCAAGACTTCGTTAGTGCCTCTCTTTTATATACTTACCTGTCGCTATGCAACTGCCTGCTCCATTGTGGAACGGGAAACGCCAAATCCATAACCACATCAGTGGACAACCATACCGCCTGGCCGTGACCGACAAGCATGTTAAGACCGACAAAGCCGATCAGTAAACACCTATCGACCATTGTTAATATTACCGATTGAAACCGACAGGACAACGGGATCTTGGCGCATGGGAAAGAGCGTAAGACTTTAACCAACAGGTCATGACTTCCAGCCTTGGGTGCCGCAGCGCCTGGAGATGGGTATGGTTGATTGATGCCAGCTACGAAGCCAGAAATGGCAATTTTCGTCTCCTTGATTTTTAGGTCACGTTGTTCTGCCAGTATTACGCAGTACATGCCAAAATACTGTATCGTCTGTAGTCTGTCCCTCGCGTGTGCCAATTTTCACACATCTTTGATGTACCTGAGTTTCTTCGATTCAGATAATAGTTCCGGATCGTGCAAGGCCATGTGGAGCAAATAACTTCGCTTGACTGACGTACTTTCAACACTACTGAAATCTATGTTGTAATTTCCTTGTAAAACTATAGCTTGATGACATTTCACAAGCAAACTTCTGTGTAAGTAGGTATATCTCCTTCGCAGGTATCTTGCCGTAAAACTCCATGCTTTTTTTATTCTGACTAATTTTAGTAATCGTTATACACTTATTTTAACGTCCCAGCACAGGCAGCAATGGAGAGTGCAGATGGAATCTTCGATATTCTTCTGTGACTCCAGGGCTTGCCTGCAAAGTGTTCTTTCCAGAAATGGTATTTCTTGCTCGCGATTACTTCGCCAGACTTGGCAGTTCCCTACTTACAGTAAATTTGCGATCTCGTTAAAAATCAATCAAATATGTGAAATATGCCTTCTTTCGAAAAATACATAAGTCGACTTATAATAGTCCTTATCATGCAACAACCTCCACAGATATTTCAGTCACTTCAGGATTTCTGCTTTGTAAAAGCTATATTTGGGGCGGCCAGTGAAAGCTGCAGTTTAAAATAAGCGATTGCTTAAGCAGAATAATTTTGGTTTATCATATTTCCGCAATTTTTGCGAATTTTACTGACTTTTCCGTGCTGTTTTACGGCCAAGAATACATAGAACAGTGGCTGTATCAATACTGACATATTGTTCATTCTGCTCCGGTTTTGCCTGCCCTGTTTTCCACTTACTTATAAGCAGAAACTAAGCTGCTCAAAAGTATATTTCCGTGTATATAAAATTTAAAATGAATATTTAACAAAAGCTCTTAGGATTTATGTGGAACAAACCAATTTTCAAATACGGCAAAACGTTTGTGAATATGCCACACGCTACATGTTTTAGTAAAATTAAATAGAGCATTACTGAGTACTTCCTGTCCTGCTTATCGATTTGCACTTTCTCCCGAATATTTTAAGGAGCTCGCTAAGAAATAACCCAATTTTTCTCACAACATGTCTTTTTAAACGAGCTCCCGGTTTGGTCTTATTGAAAAATGAAAACATTTTCCAAAGTTATAATGGTGAAAGGCGCATATCTATGAGGCGTATACGTTCTGCAACTGTTCAACTGCATTCAGGATTCTCAGTCACCGTATGATCGTGTCTGAGGAAAGCAATCAACAAAACGTGGATGAGGAGGCGGCAGATTACTTCCGAGCTTTCATAGACGAATGCCAGACCGTTGGCGTCCATTAAGGGTTCTAGAGGAACCTGTGCATGCAAGCCTATTTCGGACATCCGAAGATCTGGAATAAAGCTTCAAAGCAACCGAGAGGGACAAATGACCGGCCGCCGTATATTTATAAGTGGCGATTTCCGTGAGTTGACTCCTTGATAGGAGCGACATGAACTGGGTGGTGTAGCCTCATCTTTTCAGATTCGTTAGCCGACTCGCGAGAGTAAGATAAATTTTCCAAGAATGTAATAAACTGGTAATGGCGATTTAGATTAAAAAGAACTCCTTTTTGAAGGAGGTGTACAATCAGTGCATTTGAAATTGCGTGTGAGCATGTGCGTGCAACAGAATCTCCAGTTTAAAGCAAAAGCAGCATCCCGAATACGACGATTTAAAATGCTTGTATTCCATCAGAAGGAGACATTGCGCACATTTTGCTTCACTTTAAATGGCCGACTTCATACGTTCTCACGTTCTGCGCTCAGTTGATGTAGTGGTGATTTATAGGGACATTTTACAGACACAAAAACTAAAACCACACTTCCTCAATTTACTCGGATGCAAGAACATCCTTACTTTGTCCTACGTGGGACTGTAATTTAGGGATCTCGGAGATGATCACACAGCCTAATTTTAAGTTATGGTTAGCCTATTTAGCCAAGAAAGAGAAAGTGGACACTTTAGTAGTCCTCATTTTTGTCCGCATCTGTCTGCATAGAACGCAACACTGAAAATCGTAAGAAATTATCCACCGTTTTCAATGCCATTATTGCGTTTGCTGACTAATTTTACTGGCATAAGTTTTACAAGTCAGTGTGGATAAACTAAATATAACACATTATGCATCCGTATCATTTTCAATCAAACATGCGCAGACTAATCTGTATTAATAAAATCTTTGCGCCAGCTTGCAGGATATATTTAGCCTCCAAGACCGCCTTTGGAGAAGTTTAAGCAGCATCAATCAAAACCAACGGCCGACAACTTCAAAAATACTTCAGCATAGGCTTATATTGGACAATTCACCTGACTTATTCGTTGTATGACCAAATTGCCAAATTACTGTAGGTCGCCTTACTCATTAAATGTCGAAATTGGAATATGGCTTAGTTAAAGAGCACACATTTTAAGGTGTTGTTTCTGTTTTTTGCATTGAATTGAGGCACAAAAGACTGTTTAATAATAAAGACTTCAATTCAAGTCGTTTTCTGGATGGGAAAACGGGGCTACTTAGGTCGAAATCTGACGTTTTGTGTTATCGGGAAGGTTCTTCTCTATGAAAATCTACGGATCAATGCATTTTGTTTTTGTGCGCAGAACAACGAGTGGAAATTAATGAAACCCGAAAAATTTGTAATATATGCCTTCGAAAAACTAAAGATTTTGTTTGGTTTTTGTGAAAATCAGGTGAATGCAGGTTTGAGAGATTACATTGTTATCGGAACATATAAGTTTTGCAAATTTATGACGTTTTAAACCATAAAAGGCCATAATAAACTTGTGTGAATCCACTTTGTTTTCCCAAACCAATAATTAGGACATTAAACGCGCATATATACGAGGCGCGCTGTCACAGTGTACCCGAAGCCTGCCAACACAATTTCGGTCTGCCGTTGACTATAAATGAATAAGGAAACTTGAAACGGAAGGGGCAGAAAATTGGCATTTGATCGCAAAATCATAATATATATTCGGCCACTCTTTTGTGCTTTTGAACTATTAGATCTAGATTGAGAATTAAGCAAATATCTCGAAAAGCGCTCCAATAGAAAGATAGAAGTGAGTTGTTCAATGTTCAGCGGAAATTTTATCACTTATTTTCAGCGGAGTCGAAAAACCAGTCAAACGTTCCCAGTCTTTTCTATGAATTCACCTTTGACAAACGTTAAGTACGCAGACACGCGAAAGCGAAGCATCTAAGTAAAGCACTTTTTAAAAAGCTTACTTATTAAAGTAAGTTTGTAATTAATTGTCGGCATATATTTTCCCGGCTTTTGATTTTGACGTTCATTTTTTATGGTAGCGAGATTTCCTGTTTAAGTGAGCCTAAAAATATAAACTAGGCGACCATCTGCATTATAAACAATGTCCAAAAAGTCACTCCTTCGGTAAATGCTTTTGAGAAATATCTTATTTTGAAGGTTATATGAAAAACATCGAACGTTATCTACATTTATGGGCAATCGATTGAAGACACGTAAAATCATAAAGCATTCCCCGCATTTTCAAAGACGATCTGACATTCATCGTAATGGAAAACCCGCAATCAGTATAAGGAAATTTAACAATATAAAAAGTCAGAAGACTTGTTGGCGAGCATACGCGTGCTTTCGATATATTCTCATCGGGCTAGTACATTTATATGGGAAACGAAGTACAAGCTAAGACATAAATTCAATAAGTTTAATCTCTTGATACCAGTGAGTCGTGTTAAAAGGGGGAGGGGTGGCGATAAGAGACAAATGGTTAAGCTGCAGTGAGGGTTTGGTGGTCGTTCACGAAAGGGAGAGTGGAGGGGAAGAGGAGAACGGTATGGACTGCATGTAATTAAACCGTCGTTGGCCATGCTAAGCTAGATATATTTTCACCTGATCGTTATTTGTACCTTTTCTAAAAATATTCGTCTTTCTAGGCAATGTAATATTAATTTGTAAACCACAATAAGCCATCTTTTTCCTAACGATCAATTCTTTATTGATATAAAACGGTGGGGGACGCAGCGTGGGCTGATTTCGCGAAACGGGCCGTAGCTCATGAAATCGTATGGATTTCATGAGTTAGAACAGCTACTGAAGGTGGTCAAAAGATATTGCCAGTTCACAGTCCTAAAACTGAAGACTTTAGGCAGAGGTCTCAATACTATTGGGTGCGGGAATTACTGCTCTGAACGGAGACTTATCCTGAGTTTTCGGAGCACCTCATCCTTTGCGATAAGGCAAGACTGTATCGAGAGATGGCGCAAAATAAATGCCAGTTTTCAACCCTAATTTGTCAAATCGTATACCTCGGTGGAGGGTGAAATTAATGAATAAAAATAATAGGTACTGACGTAGGGATTAGCTATTTGTCGAAAGAAAATCAACTCAAGAAGTTTCATTTATTGATAATGCTGGAGCATTGGCGTCTGTTAATTCCTTGGGGGTGCTTCGGCTATTGCTTGAATGCAAACTTTTTCTTCGCAACATGCCTATTTGTTGTTAGGATGTTCCCGAGAAGTGGTATTCATTGTCCATGACATCTGATTTTGCAAATTAATTCTCTCACCTTTGAGCGATTCTTTTTTACAACTTTCACAAGCCATAAATGGCCATTCCAAGTTTTCTTTTCTTTTTCGGTAATATCATTCTGTTTTATTCAAACCCCTCGCAATGCTCTTTGTGATTTTTCGATGGAAAACTGTAAGGAGCAGCTCGTTCTTCACTTTTTATTTTCTGAAATCAAAGGATTTGTTAAGGCTGCACTTGTTTATCATGGCACCACAGTGAAGTAGGATTAAAATCTGCAAGTGCTGAAGCTACTTTGTGAGGCAGTAAGGCATAAAAACGACCTGAAATTTGTTGACCGGGGGCCTGGCGGCTTGATCATGACAGGGCGCCTGCCCACCCAGTTTTCACAAGCAAACATTTTGCCGAGAAAACTGCATGAAAACTTTTTCTCACCCTCCTCAATTGCCTGAACTAATAGGAATAAAGAAAAATTTAAAGCGGAAGATTTTTCAAAACTTAGAATGCAAAAGAAAAAAAGCTGGAGAAACTTTACATCATTTTTTGAAGAAAAAGCTTCGAACGCCCCTCGTAGTGCCACTGAGTCATGGATTCGTATGTAATCTAACCATGCCTTTCAATCAGTCAATTTTAATAGGATGTTTTGATAGATTTACATGCTTTCCTTATTTCTAATTTTTAAAACTTCTCGTTGTCGTATTCTCATATATTTGGCTCAAGGCTGCCATCAAATTCAAATCAACATCCTTCGGGACGTATTTGCGATTGTTTCCTTCACCCAGGACGTCATCAGGTCATAAGAATAGACCAGCGTCTATGGTACTTCGAAACCTCGTGTTCCACGTCGATTGAAGTTTGACGTTCCTAGAATAGCAGTTCGTGGAATAGTGAAGCCACGGATTCAGAAGCGTAACTTCTCGGGGCATTACTGTGAATGTCCGAAAGACTCGGAATTGGTCTAATTTCTTTAAAAATGAACAAGAACGCGAGATTAGCGGTCTTGCATGCACAATATGCATGGCCACCAGAATAAAAAAAAGTTGCACCCATCCTACTCGAAGCGAATCATTCAGACCTTGTTACAACCATTCTTGGATAGACAAGGTCTAACAAGGAATTACGACCCGTCTGTCCGCGGCTGTAGCCATGCCGCCTCTGTCGTATGCTGATCATGCAAAAACCACAATTCCTAGGTAGATACTGAAGAGAAAGGTGTGATGATTGATTCTTTACCCTCCAAAGTCATATGCCGTTCTTATTCATCAGACTGGTGCACCAGTCACGCTCCTCGTAGTCATGGATTCTTAAGTAATCGCACCGTACTTTTCGATCAGTCAATTTTAACAGGGTTGGTATGACAGATTTGCGTAATTCATTTGGGGCCTCGTAGCTCAGGGTTGTTAGAGCCTTTGTTGTACTGAAGCCTTTCCCTTGCTGTCATTTCGAATTCCACCGAAGGTGCCATGTTTTTTACAACTGGTTAAAATTATTTCTCTTTTAACCATACGTTAGGTCCTGCCTGCGGTCTATACTATGCCATCGTATGCTCATTAATTTTTGGCACGCCTTCCATCTACTTCGAGGTGAAATCCTTTAAGAAGCAGTTTGCTTGCATCATTGTTCATCTCGACCAACTGCAATGGCATTCCAAAAAAGTGGCTGCAACGTTGAGAGTAGTTTACTGGAGCGATGTTCGGCTGAAAAAAGTAAAGTCTGGCATCCATATTTGCAAGTAGACCACAAAAGCTAAGCAGACTTAGTGTAGAAGGTGCCCTTAATCCAGTGACTGATTTGCTAGAAGACAACTGCAGGGTCATCTAGATGTTGAAAAGGGTTATCACTCTACTGGCATTTATTATGTCCGAAGGGCACGCAGTTTACCCTTGCCTTGTTCAGCCCGGACAAATATAAGGAAAGACCAAATTATATAGAATTCGACAACTGTGGATGCAACGCCGATAGTATTTTGGCCTTAACTGATCTAACTTCGACGAAGGGATGTAGACTTTTGCCGTCCATGTAAGCAAAACATACAGTCAAACAATGTAATGCAGGCTCTGGCATCAACATTTGAAAGTAGGTTACTTTACTACCCGGCCTCCATAGACTTGTATCAGAAAGCTTACTTTATACGGTGGTTTAGTTACAAGAAGACAACTGCAAGGTTATCTAGATGTCTAAAAACGTAAAGTACTTTACTTAACTTTATTATGCCCAAATAAAAGCGTTCTTAGGCTAGTCTACTCGGTATGACGACTGCTGCTAACTCCCTCCCTCTTGACAAAAACATCCAGGGGTCACTCAGTCCCCCACTTGGTGACGCGATGTGTGGCCCGTAGCCGAACACGGCTCAGACACACTCATGCCTTGTGCTGGCGCTTCGGTTGTCACTGCCTTCTCAGCTGCTTGTACTCTCTGAGTCACAGTTAAAAAACTGTCCTACCAATTTTGCCTTTCCTAAATTCTCGACGTCGACTTATTACGACTCGACAGAGACAGGGAACGACCGAAGATGAAGTTCCGTTTTCTTCTGCGAATACAGTTGCGCATGCGTCTACCAGCGTTTCCTTGAAGCAACTGATGCGAACGCCAACATGTTAGAAAGGCGAGGAAAATTCAATCAAACTTGTAACCTTAACAAAGCCGATGTTCAAAGCCTATTTTGAATTGAAAGACTGAAAATAGGCAGTTTACTTTCTCTCAACAGCTGCTCTCTTACGGTTCCCCGGCTGCACCAAATCAGACGAATGCATCATTGATGAGAAAGATCAGGTTCTGGAGAATGGCAGCAGTCTGGAGCCCAGCAGATGTCCACCAAAAACATGGACTCGGTGGTCAGAACCTCAGGGCCTGCCACCCAAAGGGCTTTTAGTAGTCGTTCACTGGCGGTGAACGGAGTATGAAGAATATTTCTAAGGTTACCAGCTTCCTTTCCTTTAAAGTATAGGGTTGACTAAAATGTTTGTAGTTTTGGTTTATAAGTCTTTATGAAAGATAATAGCTTTATCAATACGGGAAGCAAAAGGTTTACTTATTATGGCCCAATAGCTGAATTTTAATTTTGAAAGTTTTAAGCAGAACTTGTTCCCCCCGACCAAAATCACCGCTTAAAACGTAATATATGTCACCAATAGTCCACACTAAAGTTCTGTAGATGCATTGTGCAGGAAGGGCTCCGTATCACAACCGCATTCAACTCAAAATGGTTGTAAACAATGCTTCGTCGAATTTAAAAGTCCAAACGCTCCCGCAGATAACGGAGACTATAAAAATGCCCAGAGGTATTTGAGTTCTTCACAGGAAACTCCATCGACTAAACGAGTTTCCAGTTTTTGCGATAGAAAGTGGTCTATCTAAGTAACCTTTCTTGTTTAATGAATGCCAGTCACAAGGGTATACATAAAAGCAACCTTATGGCCTGATAACGCGCGCCACAAAGCTTTGCTCTCTGAAAAGTGCAATGAGTTGCCATTTTTTCCTGCTGGTACGGATTCCTTTGTTTCATAGAATATAGCACAATGCAACTTCTGCGGGCTCAGCATCTGAGAAGAAACTGGGGACTCAGTTGTTCGGCGCTACCGCTGAAGTGAGTACCAATTATGCTTCTCAAAGCTAGCCCACATGAAGCTATTTAAAGAGAGTGCTTATTGTGTTCTTGTAAAAACTACAATATTTTTAAATAACCCTTTACTTGTGACCGAAAATAAAAATACTGAGGTAAACAACCAACCCATAAGGTTCTAGTGTATATAAGTGAAATCACTTTCATTTGTGGATAGAGCCAAATGCCCTCTTCTATGCTGCGCAGCTACAAGTGAGGCGCGAGAGTGAACCACAAAAAGGGACATTTGATTAATGTAAACGATTTGTGAACGTCCATACACCGAAAACGGTACTCTTTCCTTATCATTGAAAATAAAAGTACTGAGGTAAACAACCCACCAATAAGGTTCGAGAGTAAAGAGGCGAAAGAACTTTAATCTGTTGAGAAAAATAAAACCTTTACATGCAAAAGTCAATTGGGAAAGGATTAGTTCCTTTGCTATGCCTTGGCAGAAGGTTGATTTCTTTGTCACACGACCGCTAAGAATGCTATTCTCAGAAATGAAAATTGTTGTTAAGGGCACAAAAGTGCACAAAGTAGGGAGGGACTCGATTGGCCTGAAAACAGAACATGAAGACAAAATGATGAATTTAAGCGTGAGCAGAACAAGATAGTGCAGAACATGGAACGTGGCATGAATTTCCCTATCAGCTGACTTTCGACGTTGAGTCTCTCTTCAGTTCACAGATGTCCGAAAGACAGAAGACCTGAATACCGAGAAGTAGAATGGGTGCACTACGGAAAATTTCGAATAACCCGCGGTAATAATGATTTTTATGGTCCCCAAAACGGGACATGAGAACAGGAAACGCCCACAATACGGGTTTCTTTGCATCAAATTTCCAGGAAAATAGTGTCATCTGACTCTTATCTGACCCTGCCAGGCTGATAAGGCTCCTGTTCCAGTTATCGTGTCTCCTTAGTGTTTGTTTTGTGGTTAGAGTTAAGGTAACGGTTAGGTTTAAGGTTAGGGTTAAAATTTGCATCGAGGTAAGTTAGAGTTACGGTTAAGATGATGGCTGTGGTTTAGGTTTATGTTAGGGCTGGTGTTAGGGTTGAGACACAAAAATTTTTAACTATCCGGGAATTTTATGCAGGACCCTTCAATTACATGGAATGGGGCGTCCCAACTCCTTACCTAACCTTCAACTGCTTATTTACGTCAGGTCTGTCGTTTTGGGAGCGCACACAGAGCCGGATCGAAGATCGGAGCTCGCAGAAACAAGCTGTATGTGGGTGTGAGAGAGAAAAATCGTCCCGATTAGGACCGTGGGAAAGATAGCTGGTCAGTCGTGGGAACAGGCGTGAGAACGGAATAGGGGCTCGCCTACATATCTCTGAGTGAAAATAGAGAAGACGCTTCATCGGGCGTCAAAATGGCACACGCTGTTTTGGCGACTGTAGAAACAAGCTTTGTTTGCCTGGAATTGAGACCATGCAGGCTATGAGATAGGGATTCGTGCCCCTGATATATGGTGGATGGTCAGCATGTCAGCGTCATTACATAATTCAGAGAAGGATGCCAGGGTACTCTGCTGCCGGCTGTAGGTTCTGTCATGTCTTGTCAAAAAGGACTCTCTCGAACACATCTTACTCTTTTCCAGACACCCGATATGGTCTTGCAGTTTTATGTGTCTTCCAAGGTTTCGATGTTCTGATTAGACTGATCTGCTGTTTAGGGGACATCAAACTAGTGTCTTCCTCTGCTAGTTGTGAGAGGTTTCAAGCGGAGTTTTTTTCACAAAACGAGTCAATTTTCGGTTGAATGAAGAGTGCTTATCTTCGCTCCTCAATTAAATTATGTAAAGGGGCATTTCTTGATGGATTTGGAAAAAAAACTTATGTTCAGTTAAAAATATGCTAAACCTCAAAAATACACTACAGTTTGACCGTCGATTTCGATTATGTCCACCGTATTCACCACAGCAGATTGGTGCAGGGGCAGGGGCTTGCACCGTATCTTCCTCACTCTCTGTTCCACTCCCCCATCTGGGCCTGGTATCAAGACAGAGTCAAGAAGACCGGAGATGGAAGAGGGCGCAGGTCCCCGCGCTGAGGTCCAAACATCAATCAGCTCTTCAGCGGTATACCAGAATCGCATTGTTCCCGAAATACTAGCATATAGAATTCCTTGTTGACGGTGAACAGGAAATATCACGGGTCGAGAACGGACGATGGAACCCCCTGCACTGTCCAGAATAGGATGTGTTTTATTAAAAGCTAGGTGCCTGTTGAATAGCCCGGCAGTTAATTAAAAGTTATAAAACTATTACTCTCAGCGATTACTTGACAAGAAAAGCTCATTTTGAAAGCCTCAGCGCATGCTGCTGCAAAGTGGCTGGGCAAGAAAAATCATCTCAAGAACCTAAATAATCAAATGAAACAGGAGTTAAATGCCACGGTCAGCTGCGTTCCAGTGTCCTTTCCTAGCCTGAGTTTATTTACAGCTGTTGGCTATGGCTACCAGCCAGATCGTGGCCGCATGCTACGAAGTCGGGATGGAACTGGCGCCAGGAAGAACCAAAACACTAATCGAGCCTTAGTCGAACTAGCTAAAAGCCTATTTTAACTTCGGGGGACTGATGGGAATTGTTGGGTCTAGAACCTCCTGGCATGTGTCATGATACATTGCTACCCAATAACCATTCCACATTACTATGAGTTGCTTTTATGCTTTTGTGCAATATGAGCAGTTCTCATGTCTTTTGATCTTTTGAAAGTACGCACGACAAACATTCCGAGGGTATTTGACTCCCTTAGTGCTTATATTTTGTTAACTTCTAGTCTGCGAAGTGTTGGTGGCTGCAACCAATCGAGTCACGCGCGTGGGCGGAGGTTGTCAGGCCTAACGAAGTAAGTTTGGCAGGCAAGATGGGTCAGCAGGGGCGGCGCTGGTTACAGGAGCGGACTGCCACAGGATCAGGCATGCGTGGCTTGCGCGGCGTGATCCTGCGCATAGGCATGCAACCTTGCCCTGCATGAGGGCAATTGTTATGCGTGAAAATCAACGATAAAGTCGGTCGAGCCCTGATCTAGCACCCGTGTTGCTCAAGCGTAACTCACTCCTGACCTCTTGAAGGAGGTTGAAGGTGTGATTTACTCTCTCCCTCAGTAGCCCTATAGCCTGCCACACCTGTCGCAATTCATTGACAAAACAATGTCAAGACTCCTGGAGGTTAACTTGTGATCTGCATCTAGCATGGAAATTCTTACGTATACGTGTGCCAAATACCGGTTGATTCCCACAAACAAATACACCAGAGGTCAAAAAGGATCCCTCTCTCCCACGGAAGAGGTTTTACCACTTACCTTCATTTCACAGGATGACTATTTAACGAGATGCCCAGATGATGATGATGATGATGATGATGAGGAGGAGGATGATGATGATGATGATGATGATGATGATGATGATGATGATGATGATGATGATGATGATGATGATGATGATGATGATGATGATGATGATGATGATGATGATGATGATGATGATGATGATGATGATGATGATGATGATGATGATGATGATGATGATGATGATGATGATGATGATGATGATGATGATGATGATGATGATGATGATGATGATGATGATGATGATGATGATGATGATGATGATGATGATGATGATGATGATGATGATGATGATGATGGAAAAGAAGATAAAGAAGGGGAAGAACAAGAAGAAGAAGGTTGTTTGCTCGCCAGAATCACAGCTATATTCCTTTGAGCTATCTAAATCTTACTGGAGTCCAGCGTCAAAGATAAAATTGCAACATCAACATGCAGCAGATATAGGGGACAGGGGCAAGTCAGACAATAGTGACACCAGTCTGGAGGTTACTGCACAGGGCTAGGTATGCCGGTGTCAGATCGATAAATCGATTGCCCGAGTTCTCATCGGAGGCCCAGGCTTCAATAAATTCTCGGCTCGTCTTGCTTGTGGCGTGGGCGATTATCCTCTTGGCTGCTAGGTAAAATCATGACCCGTTGAGTAGTTGTGGGCAGCCACTTGTGATAAGCCGAACTGGCATTTAGCTGGAAACAGTCTGTGTTCCGAGAGTAAAATAAACGGATTTTGTGCGAACGAACACATTCTGCCGTTAGCTTGGCTTTGGCTAAGTACTTATGGATAATGTTTTCCATCTCCCACTTTTCTTAAATGGTTTTCATGCGACGTTCTCCATCTGCAACCCGAAGGGACTTTAAAAGTTCACTGACTTTTGAACTTTCTTTAGCGATGGCAAACCAAGCGGCATGCAGAATGTGCTCATTTGACCGGCTCTTGCGGCTGTACTGGTCATCGGCTGCCTTTTGAGGGTGTATGAGGCGACGCGTGACCGATGGATTGCAGCAGGCTTTGACTCGTCTCTGGATCGCCTACTACGCTCGGAAAGTTATGTAGGCAGGCACACGAAGTAACGACCTAATGTTAGCATTGCCTTTAGTCCTTCGGCTGCTTTGCTGGTGTGGATAGGGGGCTCACACCTAACTGCCCAGTAGGTCCTTTGAATGTTGCGTGATCCTGTTGACTTCTTGCGAACCACATTCCTTAGAGTTTAACTATTCCTTTAATGAACGCAGGTTTCGAGAAATGGTAATAGGCTGCTGTTCTCCTCCTGCCTGTTTTGGCGAGATTGTTTGCTGTTTTTGGACGTCAAGGACATCCCCAATATCTCAAAGGAAGTCATGCATACCAGCACCTCTGGGTTTTGGAAAGCAGGATTGGGGAAAAACTCCCCGGAGTAGCGATCTCCTCAGAGCGTCTTCAACGTATTCGTGTGTGATTCCGATTAAAGCAGCATATCCCTTAAAACCGGATAGGAGCAGTTGCATTCGAGGTGTACAGTAGAAAGTCTCGTCTATTTGCTCACCTGGTATGTAGTTTTATTAATATGATAGTTTAAAAAATCACATATCGAAGAATTGTCTTAAAGAGAGCAGTGCTCAGCATCCTAGTGTGAGTTTATTGGTGGCCTCAAAAACCGCTCCTAAAACCGAGAACCGGAAGTGTCTATCGGAATCTTCAAATGGTGGAATGCTGTGGTAGCGGACCTCTTCCACCCTATACTATCCTTCCAAGCCTATATATGATGGTTTAGTGATCAATATTTCAGCTGGGGATATTGGACTGTTATTCTTTATATCAACAGACCTCTTAACGTGTGGTGACGCTGTTTTTTATCTCGGTGATTTGCCACAATTGCGGTAATTTTACTGACCTTCAGAAGGTCTTTGGCATTTTCTAGGCAGTCACCAATTTCCAGTTCGATTAAACAACGCTCTCCACTCGCCGGCATAAATCGCAGTGTTCCTCTTTGCCATCAGTAAAATGTGTGTGTCTATGTTTCGTCTGTAAGTGGCTTTCGCGACATCATCAGGAGGTTCTTAGAAGCATAGAATACCACACCGTTTCAGTAGTTGTCACAAAGCCTACGGGTTAGCATTTGTGGTACCCAGTGTCTAAGCATACTGTCCTGCTTCAGCGTCATTTCAGAACCAAACTTTTGTCAGTTGCTTGTTAAGTGGAACTTTATTGGATACCTTACTCGTCAGCGCCTATATTGTTTCACTTTCTTTTATCTGGCCACTTTGTAGAACACTTGAAACATCGATGGCGCACCGTTCTTACTGATGACTTCCGAATGGTTTGCCAATCAATAAGCGGTTTCAGGAGTTGGTTGACCTTCTTTCAGAACTTGCAGTATGAAACCCATCGTGTACACGACAAAGGACAGTCCTTAATGACAGCCGAAGTCGTATTTTACCAAGCAAATGTGTGGAGCTGTTATTTAAAGAATAAAGGCTCAAAGATGTGTTGTTATAACCATCAATGTTTTTGTGCGAGTAAATTAAGAACGATTGGGAAAATTAAAAGGAGCTGACTGCAACTTTTGCAACTAGTTTTATATTTCCAGAAAACAATCAATAAAATAAGCTTTATACACAAAAATAGGGAAAAACTGTACCTCGACTGAACTTCCCGTCTTCTAAGAGGTTGGAAAATTTTGTTTTAACCTTTGGTTACAGTTTTGCTCGTATGCCGATTGAGATTTTTAAGTTCAGTAGCTTAGCTGGTAATACTTACATTCGCGAAAAGCACCATTTCCTGTGTACACAAGCTGTATATTTCTAAAGGATTAAGGCCTCATAAGTTTTCGTTGGTTAACTTACAGGTTCTTGAGTACGTACGCAATACGCTCATATAAGGAAAATACTGCTGTGAGGTTAAAATGATTTAAATACTCATTCGAATTTTCAGATGTTAACAGAAAATGTAGCAGTTTTACGAGAAATTCAACATTGATTTATACTCAGTGAGTTTCTGCGTTACAAATCATCGTGGCGCATACCTATGTGCCCTCATGGAATCCTCGGCGGAGAGGAATTACTTAAAACGAAAACTGTTTCACCCACTTCAAAATTGGCTTTCCTATTCACGTAAGTTGGAGGAACAGCAGGAACCAGCAGCCTTCCGTTCCCTATGTCACACAGTGCAAAACGATATAAACTGCTAATGACCTAGGAATCGACTTGTCTAACGACAGTACGCTTTGAGAAGAAGTAGATGCAATGGCTGGGACAAGATCTCTATTCGCCTGGCGTTTCGGATCCCAACTCGAACCTATCATCCGAGACAGTATCAGATATGGGTACTTCATATAGAGGGTGTTGCAGTATTTATAGGATGCTGGCGCTAAGCCACTGCACGCCTACGGTAATTTACAGCTCCCCATTCAGCGAGGACGACTGCGCTCTGGTGCGTTAATGGTTTGATGGCCGGCATGTGGGTCGTTATACACGGACATTTCAATACACGTGTTGGAGGGTGGCGTGATGATGGCTCGGCCATCTGGCTCACCAGCACTGGTGTACGAATTACCCGTATCTGATACTGTCTCCTCGGATGGGTTTGAGTTGCAATCCGAAACTTCAGGCGAATAAAGCTCTTGTCCTAGCGATTGAATTTACTTCTTCTCAAGTAATTCCTGGGACTCGCATTTTCATTTGTATCGACAGTATCCTTTGGCCAATTGCTAAATTGCGTTGCGGTAGACTCAGTTCTAGACCCACTCAAAACTGTGACGCCGATTGTTGTTTTTGCTTTCAGTGATCCGCCACGGCCGACACTTCTAAGGCCCGCGCGAACCCCTTACCCCGCGAATAAGAACGACTGAATTGGGAAGTGGTGGAACACAGATTCTGTCGCCGACCTCTGAGCCGCTTTTTTGCTCACTGCAGTGACAAAGGTGTTTATACTATGTCCGGTAGGGATACTTTATATGACCCCTTAACGAGCCATGAGAACAGGAAACGCCACGCCGGAGTAAGCACATTAGCACTACGCATAATTCCAGGAAGGGTAAATATCCCCCTGTTCTAACCCTAACCGAAACCTCAGCCATACTTCTTATTTTAATGCTAAGCCTACTTTTAACTCTTTTTATCATCCAGACCTAGCGTCGCAGCGCCACCTGCATTACGAATGGTTCTTGTTCCCATGTCCTGTTTGGGGACCATATAAGAGTTCCGTGCCAGTGAAACTCCAGAAATATTTTACATTGGCGAAACCAAGAACTCATTTCAAGGAGTGCTTTTTGAACTTTTGACAGTGTGTTGACCAAATCACGCACAAAAAAGTTAAAACAGAATAGAGAGCTCAAAGTTGTCTTTTTTTTTGGTGGATGGATGCTCACCGATCGGTTACAGGACTCGCTCGTCTCATTCTGCCTTAGGGCTCACTCTCGAACTCCCGCCAGCAGCCGCACAGCGGTCAGTATTATAGGCCAAATTACATTGCTGACAGAGACTAGGGAGACTGTAATAGCCACTGCTGGCTTATTAGCCGACATCAGTCAGCCATGCTGAACTCCAGGTGGGTTGAGGCTCGAACTCGTGGCCCTAACCCACTGCGCCAATGCACCAGAAATGGCCATTCCAGTACTCCTTTGTCTTTGTTGGTTATTTGCATCTATCTATGCTATATTAGCAAGTAGATAAAACAGTGGAAACTTGCATTGTTGTAATGAACAGACCAGAATACGTAATGAATGTGCAGTTTATATTTCCAAATAAGAGGAAATTTAGGAAAGGAGACAAATAAAAGGTGCGCATGGATTAAGTAGAGGTACAACTCACCGACATGCAAAATTCACTGTATCATGTGATAGGGAAGTGGTAACAGAGCAACTCAAGCCCTTAAAGCGTCAAATGGCACCACGTGGGTAGCTTGATATATTCGAATTTATTGCCAGCGTCAAAGATATGGACTTGAACGGCATGACGCTGCTCTCGTTAGATGTCTCGCCGCGGTTTACAAACGTCCCGGTCACCGAGACAGAATCTCCAAATGCCTATTGGACAATTAGAAGGAAATGGGAATATATATGAAAGCACTGCAATAATTACTATTCATATTCATATAAAGTGTGAAGTTCATTTATAACAACAACTATATGGAAAATTGGTAACGTTGCTTTGAACTCACCTCTTAGCTGAAGTCATCAGAGACAAGCTGAAAATAATTCAAATGATCAATCAGATCAATAAGCTGAAATACTATGATCACTACGTCGACGACATCTGCGCTAAGATTAATGGGTGGGGCAGGTTGTGATTACGCTGGGTCCGTAGATTTCCGAAGACTCTGATGGCGATTCAGGTATGTTAACAGGTGATGGGAGGTTTCCAACGCTGCAGCTTGGTATGTAAGAGTTGGATACCCTGCTCTCCGCATTGAACTCATTCAGGTAATAGACTTCACAGACTACGGCTCAGGGCGAGGCTCGATCAGGTCGCAGAGTTGATTGGCAGGGCTTTACGGAGCATTCTTAGGATGTTCTTGTAAAGACGCTTTTGCTTGCTTTCGGTGTGAGCACTTAAAGCCTTTTTTATCAAAAAATTATCGATAGAAGTTTGAAAAGGCCGTTTAGGAGCGACTTATCATTGCTCAAGATTTAGTTAGGTCCGAAGCTGATTGTATTGCTCAGAGTTTCAACAAAAATCGTTCCGGAAGACCAAGAATATCAATGAGCCCAATCGAAATGAAGGGGCATTGTAACATGTTTACAAAATGCGCTAAAAAGTATGCCAAAGGCAAGTAGTGACATAGCAATTTAAAATCACCTGTTTATTAAATTTTGAAGCACTCACTTGAAAAATGTCAGTCCAAGATTACTCTCTAACAGTAATAAAACTTATTCAAACCAATTAGTATTACAAACAGTATTTTTTCGGATGTGTTGAAGGTGCACACTCTCGAGTGAACATACAATAGAAGGATGAGAATACATTTAAATTTAACGGGTCACTCAACTGCCAAAACCACATCCACTGAGGCCTGACAGTCTGCATCATTTTATTTTTTAATTTGTTAGATCGTGGTCTGGTTTATCGCAAAAAGGAGAAATATGAGATTGCTGTTCATTCATCTATTCAGCTTTGTTAATATTTTTCAGAAATTAGCATGGGAACGTGAAGCAGGTTCTTCGGGATCAATTATTTTGGGTTGGTTTTATTAATTGAAGTAATTGTTTGGCCTAGAATCTACTAGTTTAAGTGGATAAATCGCATCATCCTCAAACATAGTCAATAGACGGTCAGTAGTCTAAAACTGTTGCCCGATTCACCATACTGATTGCATAGGCATTAACGAGAGCCCATGCTTTGAATATTGCAAATTATGTAACATGTGTGAATATATACCATAGATCCCTCAGCATCCAAGGAAAAATATGTGAAGTCAAATAGATTCTTTGGATAGGACACAAAACGAATTCGGAAAGTTTTTCATTTGGTAACTCATGTCCTCGTCAGACGTGGAGTAAATGTGCAGAAGTGTTGACTGTTTCACGTACGCTTAAACAGGTAATAAAGTGGCCCATCTATTGTTCGTCTGACAAAGACTGCGACCTGAAGAACAACATTTAAAAATTTATGGTAAAATGTTTGTCCCTTTTGCAAACGCTCAAAATCACCTGCCATGTTGACCTTAACGCTCACTAGGAAGGTTTGCGTGAACGGCTGACTAATTTACGCCCGCCCTTTACCTACAGATGGCCCAGTTCACGTTCGATCTCTTCGAATTTCGCGGATTTCTCCCTCCATAACACAGAGAACCACAATGGAAATTCATCCCACGTCATGAAAACTTGGGTACCTATCCTAATGCGATGCCGACCCACCTCATATGGAAGCCCATCCGTTGGTCAAATACCTCTGCTTCAAACACTCAGGGGCGGTAGCCACACCTCCAATTACTTACTTTACTATGAAGACGGATAAGTGTAACCAGCAGAGAACTAGAATCGGCAAAGACACATGAACCATCAATGGTCTATAGTCATGCGACTTGCTTCAGGCTGTTAGTGTCAATTGTAACAAGCTCGCAAACTCTGACCGCTTTTCAATGGGCTACAATGAAAGCAGTTTTCAGGGCAAAACACGAGGCACTTCTGCTTGTTATGTCTCATTACTTATGCACGATATGGAACAGGCGCACCGATACTGCGTTCCTCGAATTTATTGCCGTATATCGCCTGACCTATTAATAAGTACGTCCGCAGTTACCTAGGTACTATTTCCTTTTATCTTATAACCCTCGCCTAAGTTGATGCTAATGGTGTGCGTTTATAGTTAATATTCGTCGCCCAATAGAAATGCCTGAAGAACTGGGAAGTTGATACACTGAAGGCACCTAGTTGATGCCGGTCTGCAGGATCTGCCTTCAGTAATAGATTAAAAATATGCCACACCCAGTATTTACAGTAGTTATTTATGTAATAGTGGCCTATATATTCGGAGAAAGCATCCTTACCAAATTTCTTCCTTCTCGGACTGGTTTAAAATCAACTCGTAAAAATCTTTAAATTTTTTAATACTCCACCGAGACTGCTCACGTTCCTTTCGTAACACAAATTGAAGACGTAAATCAACCATTGTGAGTTGGACCTGGGCGAACCAGATTAGCTAGCCACCAAGGCAACGCCCTACGAACCGGTGACCGCAGGGAACATCAAATGCACAAAGGGTACTGGGTCAAGTTACTGTATTAAAGGATGTGGAAAGGGCCTATCTACTCGCTCATCCAATCAGCATTCGCACAGGTCAACCAGTCAATCCGTGCACCCATGTTGAGCAGAAGCAGCATGATAGGTTCAGAATAAGAAGAAAGGTGAACCCCAATCATACCGACATGTGTCTTCATAGGTTGAAAGGTTATCCAGACATAATCAAACAAAAGGCAGTTCGATCCTTCATGAAAAGAAGATAGAGACACCTGTGCACGTTTGTTCAAGGGAAATTTCACCGAAAAAGGACGTTTTTTCCGTCTAAATTCAGAGACTTGAGCTGCAACCCTATTCAGAAAAGCTGTGTTTTTCTCTTTTTGGGCAGACAAGATTGCTTTTTGCTTCAATGTTTCGTGTCACTGAAATCATGGTTAACATGGAAAACCAACGAATTCTCTCTAGCTACTTTCTTAAAATTGTTGTTAATTTAAAATTCAAACATGTATTTAGTCCTTTTCACAGGTATGTGCCCGCATCTACGTGTGATATGGTTAATCATTAAGCTGATCCATCAGATTCGCCCGTCCTTTAACCTGAGCATCTATGATAATTATGGAATTTCCTACGTAAGATTGGCCAGCAATGATTCACGTAAGCTTGAGTCTCCAAAAACTACGCCAAACAAGTAAATGACTCATACACGTTCTCGCTTATTCATTATAAGATAGCTGCACTTAGAGAACTAGTTAACGTTTTTAAGAAAATCTTAGCGAGCTCGGTGGATTCTAACCCAGGACAGCAAAGGTAAGGCTCGAGTTCAACTAACACTTTAACCAGCTGAGCTATGAGGAACCACGAGTTATCAACCCAGAATCAGCCAGATGACACCCAGTTTCACGTAAATCTTCTGATAGTGGAAAATAAGAGGTTTTTGCATTAAATCTGCTTTTAAGAAGACCCAGCGGGTTTATTCCCAAAAAACCACCTTGGCTAGGTTATTTCACTGATCTTTTCGGTAACTAGATTCTGGGAAGTCTAAATGATGTTACTGATTGCAATGACTATTTCCAGATTTAAAGCATTATCGGTTTTATTAATTATTTCTGATAATCACTGATACTAAAAAATACCCAATCGGAAGAGACAAGACAACGAGCCCGCCCTCAGTTGTCAATGTGGTGTAGTTCTAAGCAATAAGTCGTGGATTCGCGATCTAGGGGTTGTGCGTTTTGGTGTTCAGCATGAATTGCTGATGACAGTTAATAAGCTAGAACTGACCGCTCCAGTCTCCCTTACATTTGTTAGCAACGTTCTACGGCCTATTTACGTGCGGGTGTCGGTGTGGCTCGAAAGTGAGCCCAGGGGCACAATGGGACATGTATGTCCGGTAGCACGATTGGTGAGCGCCCGGGTAGACATTTCGACCCATGCTGCTCTACACAGAAAGGGCAAGAAACATTTTGGCGTTTGAACCAACTCTAAACACATTCGCTTGTGGAGCAGGTTCTAGTAGTCTGAAAAGGTCGTGTTTTTTCAAAATTCTACAATATCACCCCCAGAATTTCTGAGAAACAGCGGAATTAGGAGTGTAAGCGGCACCATCCTTGAATATATAATTTATTTTAAATATCACATAGATCGTAGCAAAGCTTTCTGAGTGATCCGAAAGAATCAACCGAGCAAAAATCAACATAGGCGACTGAAATCAACTTAGCTAAGTCATTCTTGTGTGTATAACTATTTCCTTTCATTCTCCGCATGTATAATGTCCAAATCCCAGCTGACCTGTTAACCGCATAAAATATTCTGCACCTTTCTTCTCCTCAGCGACTTCACTGCTCATCCAAATCTCACTCTTCCAACATTAAGACCTTTACCTGAATATACCCTACTGCCTTCTCCTCGAGTTCTTACATGCATTTGCTCTCTTAGGTGCATGAACATGTAAGTAAACTTCGAACTTATTATTAATTATTGAACCCCTAGCCATATAAATAAACTGAGCTGATCAGTCAACTGAATACTTCCTGCGAATTTTTGGAACTGTTAATTTATTCATTCAAACACTGGATCAATACAAGCTTCTAAGAGATGGTTGCAATACCAATACAATAAAAGGCCGCACTTGCATTATGGTTAGGGCTTTGTGTAATTTGATTCAGTTTCACCGACCGGTTTAGAATCAAGTTCCCATTAAGCATTTCAAATAGTCAAGTATGGTGTAACGTATCCCATTTCTTAAGTGTTCTTCTTGTTATAAAATCATCATAAAGAAAAGTTTGAGTATGCGTAGATGAGCAAAGTAATTGGGTGGATTTATACCTCATATTGCTTCTCTTAACTCCAAAACAGGCCTTGGTATCAAAACTGTAGTTGTGGTAATAATTCTTCAAGCGAAAAGCAAGCAAACTATAGGCTGGTGAAAGCCTTGTGATCTGACAAATATTAAAACAACTGACACATCAGGCTTGCACTTGCGTATGCGTAACTGCGCAACCATCTCAAGACTTTCAGCAACGGCCGATGATTTCTCGGAATTTTTTGTCCTGGTTTGATTTTGTCTTCATCTCTGGTGATAGAATGTTTTATAGTTCGACAGCTCAGCCAATTAGACTATCGTTTTTATCCGTATTCATTAACTCTGTGCTAATCCTACTGAGCATGAATTTGACAAGTGTATTGTAAAAGTGAAGCACGATTTTCTTTCTTCCCGAGTGCATTGGACCAGCGTCCATAAATTTTGAACTATTTATCCATATTTTTTGATTTTCCACGTTATGAACCAGATCTAAGCAAACGATTTTTTATAAGCTTCCTTAAGTGAGGTTGTAATCTCATTTAGCACTGGAGAAATAGTTGAATTACTTCGCGCTTCTTAATATGATGGTTTTATCTACGAAAATCTTAAACCATTCTGATGACCCTATTTTAAACTTATAGTTGTACCACATCTTTCGATGTTAATTTACTCTTTTGCAAGTTTTCATGAAATGAAATACTATAACCCCAAGATGTTTGTGTCAGTAAATAATACTTAATTTACTAGCTTTTTGGACAAGAAGGTACTCTTGCCATCCAAAATATCTGGCTTTCGTGTTCTATAAATCATCCCTCTTAGTTCGGTTTTATTATGGAAGGAGTAAGCTCCTCGTTAATTTCTCAGGTTCATGGTTAATCATATGACGAGCCGAATTTTCGGAACGGAATTTCGCATAACATGAAACATCCTCCGAAGTTCTAAGCACTGCGCACGAGGAGTTCTTAATATCAATCAGCGGGATCGGTTACTTCCGAGGTTGAACATGTGATGAATAATTTAAAACCATGCACGGAAGTGGAGTGCAAAGTGAAGTAAAAAAGAATGTAAATGCCAAGAATGACTAATCTGGGCAACTCGGATCAGACTCAGTACTCCGCCCATTGCGTACTTCAAGATAAGCACTTTCACTGTTATAAATCTTGCACGCCAGTGTTCGGAGAGGTTTGTTATATTAAGGCTTATTGTGTTATATCTAAGGTCATCTCTAAATGTTCGCTGGCATGGCCTGTAATGCACATTGCGTATTTGAGTTGCTGAAAGACAAATTATAAATTTTAATGACAGTGGATCCTTTTTGCTGCTTATTTTTAAATAATTTTTAAAGCATGTAGTTCACCCCAACATTCATCCTGTATAAATTTTCCGCAATGTCACCTGCGTAAAAATCACGTGAACTATAAGTTGACGCACTCCATTGTATAACTTCGGAGTGCAAGGTTCGTATATTTTTTAATACAAGTATTGCATCTTTCTCCTGCTGTTTGGGGCTTCTTTAAAAATAAGCTTGTCTTCCCACGCGTGGATTTTATTAGCGCGTTACGTTTGGTCGTTAAATAGTATTTCGCGTGTGGGCACGCACGCACACCTCTAGGTATGGGGTTTTACAGGCGGATGCGAAAGGAAGATTGCGTCCAGAAATCCAGTAATATGACTGCTAGAAGGAATACGACAACTATTCACCCACAATCCTCCATCGTTCCCCACAGACTGACCTGGTACAATCTGAAAGCCCCAACTGCGTCTCTACCAGCAGACCGCAGAGAAGGACCAAATTCAGATTCGCACATGTGAAAGTTCTCGGATACAAACCTGAGAACTTTAAGTTGCTCACCGGAAGAGATTTTAAGTCTGGCTGAAGTTTTGATCAGTCCAAGGCTGACAAGTTAAGTCAGTTATTTAAAACTCTGATTTGAGAATGGGAAGCCGGTTTAGCCTTTCGAAATGTCAGCCGGAATTCATATCTCCAGGCGTTGCAACAATTCATATGGATTTGAGCCAGTGAGGATGATATCCTTCAGATAGGCAGCGGTTCTTTCAGTGTCCGTCAGTTTGGTGTCCATGGCTTGCTGGAAACTGACGGCATCAGTCTTAACATAAATGGTAAGCGGGTGGGCCGGAACAAACCGCAGTGAGTATTAGTCGTCAGAAACCCCCGGTATTATTTGGCTACCACGATTTGGAGCTATACATCAGATAAAACAAGTTTTGAAAAACAGGTTCCAACATTAAGCTTAGCAAAAAGATCTTCTGGCACTGGTAGTGGACACCGATGAATGACAAGGGCAGCATAGTGCCCGGTAGATAAATGAGCACAGATTCGAATTATACCGGTGGTTTTCTTGACGGTCTTAATAGGTGCGGCCCATGCCGATTAGTTAACTGGCTGAAGAACACTATCTCCCTGAAGGCGCTCAAGTTCTTGGTCAACTACTGTAAGTGCAGCACAAGGTACTGGTCCTTTCGGTTGGAACACAGGTTTTGAATTCGGTTGAAGACGCAGAATGACCTTCGTATTGGTGCAGCAATCGAGGCCATCTTGATAAACTGAGGCAAATTTCTCCGGTGAAGGGACCTTAGTTTTGCAGCCAGCTGATTCGATTTGGCAGGAGTCGGTCAAGATGACTGCCCACGATTGCAAACACGATTAATAGGCAATTCCAGGAGACCGAGTTTCCCGACCCAGTCAAGGCCAAGTTAGTTATGGTTTGGGCGGTTGTTGAGGTAGCACGTTCCCTTTACTTGAATGCCCTCAAAAGAAACGTCACGTTCAAGCTCACTCGTTAGCCGGAGAGTTCCACGAGAAACATTCAGCATCTGCTTGTTCGACTTGATCATTGGTGGCCGTTTAGTCCTGTGCCAAGTTCTATTGGATATAAGGGTGATGTATGCTGCCATCGTATTTGTTGGCTATTCAGCGTGCGAAGCGTATGATTACAGCGTATTTAAAGGCAAAAATGGAACGTACGAGAATGTACAAGGTCGGACTGAAATCGGACCGATCCGATGGTGTCCTTGAGGGGTTAGCATCTGAACCGGTCTTCTGACTAATCAGAATGGTTGGATCCCGCACAAATCTCTGTCGGCAGCTTGCACGATAGTGTGGCGAGGGAAAGAGTCAGCAGGATGCTTTGCGAGCGAGTCGGTTAGGACGGCTCCTCCTAACACTTTCCACGGTTGAGTTGAGTTGTACGATATGAGCCGCGAGTTCACCTGTAACAGAACCGTTTGCGTTTTTTTTCGACTCAATCGTCTAAGTGGTAGAGATGCTCGGCTTCGCACTGGAACTGTGGATGCTGGCCTTCCATTAGGTAGGTGGAATGTGTCCAGTAGTAGTTATAGTGATCGGTTTGAACTTGGATTGGGCGCATCAGTACATTCGGTTTGATTCAACTGATTGGTGTAGCGCACCCAAATATCTGATCTGACCCGAATCTAGTAGACCATGTCAGCGCACTTTTGGTGAACAAGTTCAAAAGTTCACTTTTCCTGCTTGTTCCTGCAGTCCTTTGCCAGCACTCTCTCACCCGGATTGAGCAACCTTGGCATTGCTCCGTGGCGTCGGTTGAATTGCCTTTCCGTCCTCTTCGGATGGACTGTTTCATTATCAGCACCGACAGATGGACGAATACGTCAAATGGCGTGTGAAACTTTCTTTGCATCAAGGCTTCTGCAGGAGCGACACAGTTTGAAGCGTTCGGGTTGGGGACTGGCCTGATATTTCAGCAGTAATAGTTCGAGAACTTCTTCCATTGTCCGTCCTCCCCCCCTCCCTTTTGGCTTCTAATGAGCCCGTTTGAATGTGTCGATGAAGTTTTAAATCTGTCTGTTTGACTGCAGTATATATGGTGGCGAACGCAAGTGGTTAATGCCTGAATGCTTGCAGAATCGGCGAAGGCGGCTGAGGTGAACTGCTCTCCACTGTCACTAACCAACGGTATGGGACAACCAAACCTGCTGAGCAGTCCTCGAAGAGTGTAGATTGTGGCCGCATAGTGACTGGTAGAGAAATGAGCACAGATTCAAACTGTACAAGTGGTTTTCTTGACGGCCGTAAAAGGTGCAGCCCATAATGATTAATTAACTGGCTGAAGCAAATCATCTCCCTGAAGGCGCTCAACATCTTGGTCGACAAGGCATAAGGTACCGGTCTTTTCGGTTGGAATACAGGTTTCGCAATCAGTCGAAGACGCAGAATTGCCTTCATCTTGGTGCAACAATCAAGACCATCTTGAAAAACTGAGGTGAATTTTTCCGGTAGAGGGCACCTCAGCTTTGCAGCCAGCTGATTCGAATTGGCGGGAGTCGGTCAAGATGACTGCACACGATTGCAGACACGATTAAAAGGCAATTCCAGGAGACCGAGTTTCTCGACTCAGTCAAGGCCAAGTAAGTTATGGTCTGAGCATTTGTTAAGGTAGCATGTTGCCTTCAATTGAATGCCCTCAAAAGAACCTTCACATTCAAGCTCACCCGTGAACCAGAGAGTTCGTCCAGAATATTCATCGTCTTCTTGTCCGATGTGCTTATCGGAGGCCGTTTAATTATGTGCCCCGTACGCTTGGAGATGAATGTGATGTCTTAGGGCGTATGGAGCTGGAGGCGTACTGATTTGCCATTGATAATAACCGGAACATTCTTTGTCCGTGCCTCAACCTCAGTCTCTAACGTGGCCAGAATGGATTGCAACTTTAAAATCGGAATGGACTGAAGGGCGTTTGGGATGCCTCATCCTCAAATTGTATAACTTTTATTTGGATGGTTGGCTGCTTGAATGTACAGAAGTGAACGAATTGCCAATCCCCGCATTGCCAACATGCTGTTGGTGGTTTTCTGGGGGTCGAGTCTTGGGACTTGTACAGTGACATTGACCTTGTGCGGGTGATGGTATGAACGCTGGTGGGGGCAAGTGAGGAACTCGGGTTGTTTAAATGGCAGAAAAATGTTAAGATACTTGAGCTGCTGACTTTTGACAGTCAACATCTGTAGGATGGAGTCGGGGTCCTGTTCAATTTTGCTGAGCAGGCGGTATATGATTTCAGCATCGCGGGGTGACTGAAGAGCACGCAGGACGATGAGACACTTAAATTGATCTTCTGTCATCGTTTGCAGCTTTAAATTTTCAAACTCCAGTTGACAATACTGGCGAGCTTCAGCAAATTGTTTTTTATCGTTCTTCACTAGTTTGAGGCATTGGTATCGAATATTGAACAGTGATGACTTCTCCCTGAAGTTCTCTGAGAGTTGTTTAACAGTTTCATAGAATTCGAATATGCGAGGATTCTTCGGCAGGAGCATTATAATGTACATCTTGTGTTCTTTGATGCCCAATTAGCGTAATAATAGGCGTAAATTCCACGTTTCATCGGCTTTGGTAAATTCAACACGGAAAATATCTTCCCAACGATTAAACCAGGTATCGAAAGTCACACTGGAATCGGGATCATAAATAAATTCAGTGATGCAAGCAGCAACTGCGCCCACTGACCTGGCCTGTTTCCCAGACAATTCTGGATCGGGAAAATGTTAACTGAATTTTATCATCATGGATTGCATAATCTTAAAGTGGGATGCCTCTGACTGAGTTTTTTTGTTGCCGCAAGATAGACATTAATTGCTCCGCGGAAATAGATGTAGTGAGTTCTGTGTCGCCAATTGTTATGATCTTGCCTCAAGTCTTCAGTTCACTGTCCAACAGCTCGATCGAATCCCCAAAGCAGAACTCAACAGCAAGGGTGAAATAGTAGAAGTCTATTGATATCTTATAACAGCGTATTTAAGGCAAAAAAGAACGCACGAGTATTTACGTGGTTGGGCTGCAATTAGACCAATCCGATGGTGTCCTTGAGAGGTTAGCATCTAAACTGGCCTCCCGACTTATCCGAATGATTGAGTAGAGCACTAATCCCTGTCGGCAGCCTGAGCGATATCACCATGCGCATAGCCTATGAATTGATCAATAGTGTAGCATGGGAGCAGTCGTCACGGCGGTTTGTGAGTGAATCATCAAAACGGCTCCTCCTAGAAACGGTCAGAGGTACAACAAAATGCAGGTGGCCTTTCGCTTAATTTTAAGAGTACCTATTCTCGTGTGCATTCTTTAATCCGAAGGCTAACCTTTAAAACTGCCCTGTCCATCATTAACTCTAACCGAAAACGCAACGCTAATGTCTTGCCCATTATTAATTTTAAAAAAAACAATTACTTATATAGACTGTTTGCGCATTTTATTTAGTAAACTCTTAAACGTCAAGGCTAAAATGAAGGTATGGTGAAGGTTTGCATAACAAAACAGGTCAAAAAAAAATTCGTTAGAGGCATGTACATTTATTGGGCACGTAGGCTGGCCGCAGACTTTCACGTAAAGTGCTGTACAGGTTGCCAAGATCCCTATCTTAATTTGGCTGAAAGATTATGCAGCCAAAGTGTTCTTTTTTATGTAACACAGTAAAGCTCTTAAGCAGTGTTTTTCCCGGACAACATCGTTGCTAATCCCGTGCATTTACCTCAGCAAAAAGTAACTTTTTGCATAATAACACCGAATATCCACAGAAGCTTACCAATGGTCGCTTTAAACAAGCATTAGAATCGCACAAAGCTCTATCTACGACACTTTAGAATCTTAAGATGCGTCTTCAGTATGAAGAATCGAGAACGGTAAACTGAATTTTGAAAGCTTGGTGAAACTTGCTAAAATAACCTACTTTGAAATATGCTGACTCAGTTTTTAACTGAGTTTGGGAATTTATAAACCGCATTATGAAACGATAAACATCTGGTTTCTGAAAATTATTCTGCAAAAAACGTTTGCGACAGATTTTAATCTAGCTTGTAGGCTTGTGCAGCAAGCTCGAATCCGCATGCAAACCATAAACTAAGGTGAGTGCTTTGTTCAATATAAGCTCTAACAAGATCACGCCAACACTACCGCAAGTGGCAGTTCGACCGTCGATTTCGACGAGGTCCACCGTATGCTCCACACCAGGTGGTGCAGGGACGGTGACTTGCGCGTGAATTAGATTTAAGTGATAGTAGCCTTTGCGCTGCAGCTATCGCACGCTCTCCTCCTCCCCCACCTTAGCCGGTGTCAAGACAGAGTCAAGAAGACCGGAAATGGGAGAGGACGCAGGTGGCTGGCGCAGCCGGAGCCGCCCCTGGGCGTACCACCACACCTGGCTCGGATCCCACGGAGTGGGAGTGCCATAAAGACCACATTAAGAAGGAGCCATTGCAACCTGACTCTCAGTCCGCCAGTCAGCCACTCCACACAAAACACACATTGGGCTGACCACGTAGTCCGAGTTATCCCGTCAGTTGGCAACCTTCCAAGCCACGGCTTTTAGCGCACCGTGATAGTTTCAAGCGCGTCAGATTTTTTATAGTGAGGAAAATACGCTGAGCTCTCGACTCACTCTCTCCCCACCCCCACAATCAGACCACTGCCCGAGCCGGTCAGTTGTCTGATGCGGAAAGCAGGCGTAGCTGCTGGTGACCTCGTCTACGTGTACTACGTACGACCTGGCCCCCCAAAACACAAGCACCAGGATTTTTCACACAACAGGGGGTTGAACGGCTTTACATCTCACATGTGTGAGATAGCCAGAGGTCACGTTAAGAAGGAGCCATCGCAGCCTGACTCTCAGACCACCAGTCAACCACTCCACACAACACACATTGGACTATCTGCGAGGTCTGAGTGTAATTGTCAGTTGGCAACCTTCCAACCGCGGTGGTTAACGTTACCGCACACTCTTCTCCTCCCCCACCTGAGCCCAGTCTCATGAAACAGTCAAGAAGACCGCAAGTAACCACGATAGCACCCACTTGCCACCGTGCGCGGACAATAATATTTAAGCCAACCAATGCAACTTCGTAAATTTTCAATTTTATTCATGGGTTGCATCTTTAGACTTTTCAACCCACTGAGTGCCTTCAAGTTGGGCAATTTGGGCGCAGACAAGTCCCGATGGCTCGAATCACCTACAGTTAGCCGATAAAAATTTTCAAATAAACTTTTCTGATGGGCGGTTTTTCTGAGGGCAAAAAACGCTTTTTAACATGCACTTGAACTGATTACTTTTAGTTTGAGTTCACAGACTTCCGTCTTCTAGTGAATTGCAACCACAATGGATACGCTTGCGAGGATAAGCAATAGGATCTTGGATGGGAACGAAACATTTGGGCTCTGTAGAACACACAGACCGCCACAGCGCAGTTACAAAAACTAGAATGGGATAGACAAAACTAAAGGATTTTATAAGGGTCGTTTCTGGTTTGTTTGCCATCATCCGGTTCTCATTTGAAAACCAGGTGTAAGCTTGATATGCTGGCCCATTTCAGTAAGTCTTAAACATTGCTAAGTTAATTGTTACACTATAAATACCATAAAGGGGTATTCCACCTCTTGCGATCGCTAGTATTTATGGTCGCATGAGACTGATGTTCACTATTCCATCCTGATTGGAGGCGGAACAATGACATTTCTGCTCTGCCTCGTAGCTCCGTATTAACGGCTCTTGCAATTAATCAATATTTTTTTGGAATTAATGTTAGTATGTTATCACGGCGATCTGACATTTCGTTCGGCTTGGTTGTTGCTTCTTTTATTCTTATTAGAGATTTTCTTATATGGCGTCTAATTCTCTGTGTTTATTAATGCATGAGACATCGAAGTGTATAGCCTCAAATATTTCTCGGCATTTCGTAAAGGGATAGAAACCAACAAAGGGAGTTTTTGTCCAGGTAAAAGTTTGCCCAGTTTTCATAAAACGCAGAGCATCTTGAGACAAGTGTTCTCCCCTCTTTTTCGCAACAGCGTCTATAGGTCGAGTTTCCTCTTTGACAACATCAAACGGTATCACAGCTTTAGTATGCACTCTTGTTGACGATATCCATCTTATCCAACTCGCCAACCTTACGCTTAGGGTTTACAAGCGATTTAACTCCAGCAAACGGATATTTTTAGCCGAAAATTACCTATTCGTTACCTTTTGCCTTTGTACTTTGTATAAGGCCCAAGAAATACTCCATCAAATGTTTAATCGTGGAATGAAGCTACTGATTGAGCTATTTTCGTCAGCAATATGCTAATTCGATCGGTGCAACTGATAACGTCTGCTGATGCCTTATGGATGGCCGCAGCCGTGACTTGGGAGTGAGGCCAACTTACACAGCATCTACCACACTGTGTCTTTGCTCACCTTACGTCGATGGCAAGACAATTCCAAGATGACCGAAAGGAGCGGTGGGTGCAATGACGGACAAATCTGAACCACCCGCCTACGCCTGCCTCATACGATATGGTCCCCACTTCAGATGTACCAGCCTACTGTGAAGGCAGTTCAGAGCTCATATAGATGAAATGAGCATGTTAAAATTGAGCGATTTCTGCATGAACCGTTGTCCTAAGAGGGACCGAATTATACAGCCAGTTTGCAATTTTGAAAGCTACAATTCCTACCTGGTCAAGATATGTTCAAGTGCAATTCTCTTACTGTATTGCATAGTGCACAGTGAAGATGCATTCTCCAAAATTTTCACAGCTTTCTCTCCTTCCTTTTGCATGAACAAGTCGCCTGTAGGAGGCTGAAAAATCCAAAAACTTTGTGACACACAAGTCATGAGGTCTCCTCCTTAATTGTCGGGTCAACATAAAAACATCGGGTGTCTCACACGGGTGAGAATAATTTTGTGTCATGTACAAATACCTCTGGGACCGGGAATCGTTTTAATACTACTTAAAATGGTTTAGGAAGACAAGTTGAGATGAAACTTAACAATTGCATGTGGACCTTCTTTGTTATTTTTATCAAGCAATAAGAACCTTAATTGACTCCTCAGAGTCGAATGAGTAGGAGTCAACTAGGAATCTAATCTCACCAGTTGTGTCAAAACGCACGTTGGTTTCTTGAATAAACAAAGTTCATTGTTCACGGGAGGGGTGTAGTAGCTCGCCAATATGTATACATTCACGCGAAATCAGCCTCTGCACCCAATCCGGCCACCAGCTGACTGCAGGTTCGAGTAATCGAGCAGAAAAAGTAAATGGGAGATCGTCACTGAGGAATTTACTCCCTCAGCACGTCAACAGTTCTTCATTAAAATACCTCTGAAGTCCTGAATCTAGAAAAACGCAGATGGCAGGCAGCATGGTTGTTACGCTACGCGGGCGGCCTAGTACAATGGCTTTCGAGAACTAGTTACAGCGGCGGTTGTCAAAAATTAAACCCTTGCAAAAAGGCATGCTATGTTTTTTCAAACAGGTTTCCCTTATCAATAAAACGAATTCCATGCAAGTTTTGCCAAACCGGCAAAACAATTGAGAGACTGGTGCTAGTGTCAGCTAAAGAAGACGATTCTATCAGACGGTCAACGGCTGCTAAACATTGTTCAGCTTAAGCCCAATTTTTTCAAAACCACATAAATTCAGGATGTTAAGTCAGTATGATAATTTCTTGCGTTGCAACTCAACCTAGAGAATTACTCCCAGAAAGCATGAGCTCGGTTGATTGCCAGTGCATCACGTTAATGCAATATTTAATAATGCGTAAGTGGTTTATGGAAAATTATGGAAATTTCTGCCATTTCAATATAAGCGCTCTAATGAGCAATTCTTTACTTTTTTAAGGTACTAGTGTGAGGAATCTCAAGCGTCTTAGCATATTGTGGAACAGGCGACCTCTCTCGTGGGCAGTAGCTGTAAACCTGCGAATATTTACATACCCGCAGATATGGTAAAGAATTCCGAAAGATAGCCAAATTTCGACGTTTTTCATTTCAATTCGAAGGAAGCTAATTTCGAGAAAGTAAAATTTCCGATAAAATAACCTAGAATGAAAATGTTTGGGTCACTTTCTTCTGGGCTCAGTAAATAACTCCATGCATATGTCGACTACTAATGAAACTAGGAAATTCTAAGTGAAAGCCTCGCTAGAAATTTGTAACTCAACTGTGTACTTTGTTTGTCAATGCAACCATCACACTGAGGGATAATATTTCATCTGACACAACTTCATCCTGAAGTCGATGTCATCCAGACTCAGCGATCTATCGTACATCACTGTTTGAGTTAAATTAGAGTCGGAACTGTATTATGTCAGTCTAAACGTGCCTAATGCCCCAGTAACTGCCTCATTTATCATATACGACCCTAATTATCAGATTGCCCAAAAACGCAACCGACACAAAAGATGCGCTGCCCCTTTGTGGAGTAACGGGGCAGCCTGTTCATTCGCTGGCAGTGACCTTTAGTGACTCACAACATCACAACTCGGCCCATGAGGTTGAACTTTGAACCGTTCAATTTTCTCTACATTCCCCTCCGCAAATGGGCGGACGCTTTAGGAACGAACAAGGAAAAGAACCGAGTATGCATTCTTATGTTTGGAATCGGTTGGCGTTAGTTCATTGACTTCACTCAGTTGACCAACAGGTTTTGTGATGGAGGGTTTAGCCCTATTTCCTAGTCACCGGTTTGTAGAGAATTTGCAGTTCATTGTCCATTGTCTTGGGAGGTGGCTTCCTGAAAAGCATATTTTTGACGAACCTAAAAGAAGTGAATTTGGTGTAGGATAAACGTCTACTTTACAGGTGGATTTTGGCAACTGCACAAATGACAACCATGTCTGAAGAGGTAAATTTTATTCAAAGAAAATCTGGTCACTCGAGCTTGTTTCTGGCCAACTTTGTTCGAGTTATTTAAAACCGTATTTAGTAAGCGACTTGTAGTAATTGAACCTAAGTTCTGAGTGACTGAATGGTTTTATGCGTTAAGACTTAGTCGACGTATAAGTAGGCATATTTGAAACGAATAAATGGTAATATCCCATAGAGGGTGTTAATTTCAACTGTGAAATTGTCGTTGATAATTTAATTCAGACGATTTGTGATTTCGTGAGTATCCGATGAACTAGCTTACCAAACTTCTTCAAAGAATAGATGGGAGCCGTTTAGGCTAATAAACTCAACTTCAAACTGAAGCATTGTGTGTTGAAGATGGGAAACGTTACCCTTCATTGCAGACAGGCTTGCCCAAATGCTAGGGGATACTTATTCCCGTGTATTAAAGATAACCCTTACCCCCAACCTTCCTGGAATTTAACGCAGAGCCACCGGCAGTATGGAGGTATCCAGTGTCTTGTCTTACTAAATTGCCTTACACTTATTTTTGTAAAACCCTAAATGAGTAGCGTTTAACATGTATAGAAAATGTGTTCCCATATTCCCACGTTTGATCCATTAGTGTTCTGTTGGAGTGTCAGGCCAATGTAAAGGGTTTAATTCATTGATGGGTTGCATGGCGTTTCTTTTGGGAATGCTTCCACAAATTCAGTGAGAATTTTTTAACAACCATGAATGTGAAAGGTCGCGTGAAAGGTTGCATGAGAAAAGAAGAAGGCTGTTTAAGGCTGTTTTATTGTCAGGAACCTTCAAAATTTTGCATGAGTCCATCGTCAGAGATAGCAGCAGCAACAGAAAAGGCTGAACGTCTAGGAGAACAAGCCAATCAATTATCAAGGATGCAAGTATGGAAGTGATTGCACAGGGCCCCATATTCCGGGGCCAGCTCGATACATCGATTGCTTGAACTCCCATTTAGGGACCGGGCTTGAATCAATTCTCGGCTCGTCGTGTTTTCGGGGTGGGTGGTTATCTTGACGTCAGCAAAGTTGAACTTAAGTCCAATTCGTAGGTTTGGGCAGTAAATTGCGTTAATTCATCGCCACGTCGCACAGCCAGCATACGTTCATTTATGCACGATCAGAACGATCGTTTAGTCTAACCTGTGTATTAGCAAGGAGCGTTTAGGCATGGGATGTGATACACTTCCTCGACTACTCCTATATATTTAGCCTGTCTTTGATTTCCCTCACCATTTTGTGCATGGTATATTTAAGTCAGTTTGCTATTCCGACACGTGTCCCGCAACAATACGTTCACTCGCTTCTGATACGTCTTTTATATATGTCAGCGTGTGTCATATCCTTAGTGGTGTTTTGTTTCGATTCTACTGACAGGAGGCATAATAAACATTACAAGACCTGATAATTCCTAACCCTGGGAACGTCATTCAGGATCGTAAGACATTGACGACGGAAATCAAAATAGATGAAAGTGTGGGTTATTCGATCAATGCTGAATGACTGTGCTCAAGTGGGATGACATTTTCCCCTGTTCTGATGCTTCCTTCCAACAAATCGTTCAATTACGCCAAAGAATACAGAACCGGCCTGAACTTTACGGATGTATACATCGTCAAACCAGAAAATTTTGCCTACACCAACTTTTCGAAATATATTTTTAAACATTTTTCCCATTTGGTTGATCTAGAACGCAGTAGGCTTTGATTGCCGTCTGTGAGAAGGGTTTGGGCAAGAGACTCCTTTGTCAAATATTTTTGCTCAATGCCTATTTCCTGCAGGATGGCTGCTGAATCGCTTTAAAAGGGGCCTTTTCAGTTTTTTGCCTCGAGCATGCCTGAAATTATTTTAAAACGCGATTGCAAACAGTAAATCAGACACAGCTATCTGGTATTGCACTCATAAGGAAGTATTGAATAGTAGCGTACTTTTGAATATTTGAATATTTTGGGGCTAACTGTAGGATACTGATGTACAACGTTCAAGGGCAAAAATAAGGATGGATTTTAAATGAGTCAGGAAAAAATTACCTCGAAAATTGGTTAGGCAGATTGATTGCTAAGTGGAAGCCGACTCAGCTTTTTCTGGAACTTTGCTCATTCAAAAATGGCTGGTTTAAAAAAATTAACTTAGTTAGAAAGTTTGCAATTTTCATACTTCTCTGCCTCAATCAACAAAAATCGACAGCAACCTGAAAGTCCATCTTTGTAACAGGCAAAAAGTGTTCAAAGGCTGCACTAGGACGCTAAAAGGAGGTAAAAGCGTACAGTTCAGGTTCATCTGTTCAAGAAACACAGAACGTTATTATACGGTTTCAGCAAACGACTACGGTATGCTTAAGAGTCATTGGGAATTATTGATAAGGCCTGTTGACGGGGGATGTGTACCCGTTGCAATTATCACCCTACAGTATACTTTAGAGTTATCCTGGAAACGTTTTTCAATCACAACTGGTTTCGCCCTAGCAGAAACTAACAATTTTGAATATTTTTGCCTGCAGTGAAAGCTGAAAATCTGGAAAAGCTGACATCAGCACTTCCCGGTACAGTTAAATAAAAACATGTACTTAACTTGGACTTGAGTGCCCAAAAAAGCTTCAAACGTCGGGGTTCAGTTTTGCTCTGGCAAAATTACCCAACAACTGCATCGTTTTGGCATACATCTGCAAAACACACCCGCAAAAAACTTTACTTTTTTAGAAGTCGTTAATTTTGTGCTCATTTATTTTAAGTACTGTAATTTTAAAGGTTAGATGATTTTCTTTAAAAGTGCACTACTCTGAAAAGAGGCCTCAGTGGACGTTCGTTAGATTCGGTATAATGTCCCGTGTTCCTGGTTGCCAGTAGCGGATGCCTTAAGCGAAATTAAGAGTACTTGATTAGTCACTTGTGTGATGCACGACGCGAATCTTCACAGAGCCATAAATTTCAGTGTATTCACACGAGGACACCGGAATGTTTAACCAACAATATTCATAAGTTTTTCTAGTGCGAATACCTACTGACCTGAGTGGCTTTCAAGGGAGCCCAACCAAACACCGGCATCTGGTAACTAAGGCCGTGATTAATTTAACATGTATTGTGGACATCAGTCATTTTCTTGTCCTCCTTGAGTTGCAGTGGATGCAAGCGCCGATATCTTGTACATGTACTGATGTTTTAATTGCTTTAATCAGCCAGCTTTACAAAGGAATTGAGACTGGCATCCAATCTAAATTGGGATCTTTACTATTTGGCATATGGGGGACTTGTTCCATAAGCCAAGGTTAATAGTATTTCAAGTCGTATGCTAGTGACGTTCATCAAACAGCCTTACGTATTGGATAAAAAGCAAATGTGTCTTTTGCCTCCAAAACTTCATTGCAGATCTACATGGAAGCAAAACTGCTTTTTGCGAAACTCATGAAAGCCCTTTCTACTTTTGCCAACTTCAAGTTCACTGGCACTTTATTACGCTCAACTGGAATAGATAATAGGAATTTGTGAATTATTTACCGAAATTTAAGTCTGATTACAGTGTTCATCGTTCAGTAAACAGTAAATAGATTAGTATGCATTACAAGCCATATTAAAGGCATATAATTTGAAACTGCATATTTGAAATTTAGCCCAAGCTATCTTTACCTCCAGATTTAAATGTAAATGTGGTTTTGACACGGAAAGAATACGGTTGCAATCGTGTTTAACGATGTCTTTCTTGCCTCCTGTGCTTCTGTAAAAATAATCGCTTAACCCTAAAGAAGATTGGGATGTCCTCTGGCAATAGAAATTTTAAAATCATCGTCTAATTACCTGTCATAAGGATTGAAAAATTCAGGCCGATTTCGGATGATGGAAATTGTAAAAAATCGTCTGCATGATATCCTTTTAACATTCAATTTAAGCCACTCAAGCACAGAATCTGTCTGCATGTTCTCCTGCTTCTTTTAAACTATCGGGTAGATTGATTTTTGAAAAAGTAAGAAACCGTTATTTTTGTGGCAGGTTGACTGTTAATATCAGCATAATGTCTAAAAGCCATTACTTAACTAGGGAAAAGAATTAACCTGCATTCGTTGATGAACGCTCACCGATCGCTAAAGAACTCCCTCGTCCCGCTCTGCCTTGTGGCTCACTCTCAAGCTCCGCCAGCAACCGCACAGTGACTAATAGAAGAATAGGCAGATAGATATTGCTAGCAAAGACAATGGAGACTAAAATGGTTATTTCTGGCTTATAAGCTATCATCAGCCAGTCATACACAACACCAGATGGAGCACCAACCGAGGATCGAACCCATGACCAGTTGATCACAAGTTAAAAGCTCTAACCATTGAGCCGCCACGGTCTTGTTTTCTGGCCACTTTAGATCTGGAAATATTTACTTGTATTTGTTGATGAACGCTCACCGATCGCTAACGGACCTCACTCTTTCTGTTCCGCCTCCCTTGTATTTCTATTCACAACTTCCTTCTTCAGACGTCAATGAAACATTTGACCTAACCTTCCTGTGCTTCGACATCCACTCTAGCAGCAGGATGACTCCAATGCATAGATATACCCGAATGAAGCCTTTATCGGCTTCCCAGACCCATTTATACTGTGTAAACTCTCATTTGTGGCTCACAACTGACCCCTTAAAGGGATTCACGTCCGCTACTTACAGAAGAATGAACTTGAAAGAAGCTTGATTTTTTCCGAATCCTCAGATATTGGAGTAATTCTGTGAGCACTTTCAACATCCGACTGATGCAGTCTTAAAAGAAAGGTTGTCTCAGCTCTTATGAAGGAGAGCTTTGGTGAAACCTTCAGTATGAAGTAGGTGCGGATAAAATGTCGAACTTGGCAAGCACATCGTTACTTTCCTCATTCGCATGCAAGGAAGAAACATAAAACAATCCCTGCTAGGCTTAGAACTCTAATATGAAAGCAAACGTGTCTGAAAGTGAAATAGCCCATCATATGATCACATTCATATGGAAAAGCCAAATTCTAACTAACTAAGTGAATTCTGATTCAGGTCCTGGATGAGCCAGCATATGGAGCTGTGTACCACTGGCTTGGTGCCCTTAATGGACTACGCGGTGGATGCGCTGGAACACAGCAGGGTCTAAGTTGAATAATGGCAGTGGTTACGTGGGCTTCGCAGGATTCGCGCATTCGATATATACTGCCGCACCTGGGGTACGGTGGAACCTCTGAGCACAGCCTTTACACCACGGCAGCTACTGTGCCCACTACTGGCCCCAATATTTGCAAGGATCAGTCAGCGAACAGGCGTAAGCACAGCCTTTACACCAAGGCAGCCTTTACACCACTGCAGCTACTGTGCCCACTGCTGGCCCCCAATATTTGCAAGGATCAGTCAGCGAACAGGCGTAAGCACAGCCTTAACACCAAGGCAGCCTTTACACCATGGCAGCTACTGTGCCCACTGCTGGCCCCCAATATTTGCAAGGATCAGTCAGCGAACAGGCGTAAGCACAGCCTTTACACCAAGTCAGCCTTTACACCAAGGCAGCTACTGTGCCCACTACTGGCCCCCAATATTTGCAAGGATCAGTCAGCAAACAGGCATATGGGAGATGGAAGACAGAGTGAGGTCACCCATGGGGATTTCAGACTCATGACACTTCAATGCAATTCATATCAGGAAGAATCTACGCGCTTATACCGATAAACGCAAAAGCGGTGGCTACTAAGTTTTCCAACTAATTTGGTTATTTTTACACTCATAACGGTGAGGTAGGCATCCATGGCACTCTCAGGCACGTGAGATCTAACACGCAATTTTCTTAAAAATCAGGAGGTACATTGTATGCAGACCAGGTTGGATGAGACACACATAGATGGGTGGTTTAGCTTTCATAGTCAGTGCATCCGATTCCACCGTTAGTCATGCTGAGTCTTTCTTGCCACCGGACCCAGGTTGGAGAGGAAGATTAGAGTGCAGTTGATGCTAAACAAGTCTACTTTAACTGTACACTATTTCATGCACAACTCACCATCCTATACCCACCAAGTGGTGGATCGAAAAATCGAAATGTTCTATCACTGATTGGTTATGGCCAAAATCCATAGAGGTAACTTAGATATTGAAAGGCCCTTAAAAGCAGGCCTCTGTAGCATTTAAGTAATCAAGCGCAAATTAAAATCTGTAAGGCACAAATATTTTTTTGAAAGGTATCAGTAAAGTGAACAGAATTTGAAGTCCAATATTGAATTATATTCTTTGTTACATTATTCCTTGAAATTTATAATAATTTCTTAAAATTTGATCTGTATTTCATAGAATAAGTCCCTTGCCATTAGAACTTTCATTTCATTTCAGATATAATTGTTGTTGGGGCGTCACAGTGTGAATGACGCCATTTATTTATGAATTTTCCCGGAAAATCCCCGTCTGTGATTTGGCTGATAACGTCTTTGCATGTTTTTAGAAAGCCTTATTGACATAAGGTTTTCCTAGTAAACCTCTACAGGCACGTGTCAATTCAAGCGCTATGTTTAGCCTACTAATTGTCTAATTTTTCCGTGCTCATACAAGTTTGCAATAGATGTGGACCATACTTACTTAGCATGCCATACTTACATTGACCTTCGATGAAATGCACTATTAATGAATACCCCAAACTGAAACTTTAATAATTTGTGTGGGTTATGTACAGGGAGACTGTTTTTGGGGTCGGCGTTTTAATTCAAATGTTTGTTTTAATTATCTTTATCTTCGACAAAATCTGTATTTTGGAAGTTAGCAGAGGAAAACAAATTAGAAAAAATGGCATAGCCAGCAGCTAAAGATGAGCTCATACTCCTATAAACGAGGTAATTCTTGAAGAGCTCTGTGTATACAGTGCCTTTTAAACAAAAAATAGCTGAAGACACAAGCGAACTATATTGACGCTAATTAAACAGGGGGTAGCAAGTGATACCCGCAAAGAAAAAATGTTTTTTTTTCTGCTAGTATTATATAACCACCAGAATAAAAGTTTGATTTAAAAGCGAGTTTCCTTTAAATTGTGTTTTCCCTATTTTACTGTCTCCCAAAGATGGCAAAACGTATTGCAAATGTTTTATTTTACTGGGCGCCAACCAGTGTCATTTTCTGATTAAATTTCCTTTCACTTGACGAACGCCAACAGCCTAATCCCTACTAAGTTTTAACCATCATTAGTATCTTGCGTGTTTCTCGGCGCGTAAGCAGACGAATGAGCAGGGGTAACTTTAGTCGCAAGTTGGGAAGTAATTGTAGTTTTTGTCTCATATGTAGACAAATGTTGCAAACACTTCGATCGATGCTGCTTCATGGAACTGCCAACTGCTCAAAACACTGATTAAGATACACGGTTTCTGGAAGCCTTGGTTACTGCAATGCAAAAATACGATGTCTTAATGCCTTTTAGGAGCTCAAGAGACTTTAAGGCGAGGTTGCAGGCTTAGCTGCTGCGACGGCGTTGACCTTTGTCAACCAAATTAGTGGCGATGTATTGGTTGATTTCTCTAAAAATGCCATCTCGAGACAGATGACACGATACTCCGGACAATGCTCATCTCCCTATTCTACTTCCAGTCGCTGTGTGTCTGTAGCGGCCGAGAATGTCAAAGATAGCACACACTGTGGAGTATATCACTAGGACAATCTGTAGCCATATAACGTCGGCAGAATCGTTACACTTCATCATGCACACATGTATAGATAGCAGGAGAATAAGTTTATAACGTAAGGTATCTATGTTAACAGTAACAAATTGTCGATAGTAAAAGAGAAATATAAAGATACAAGCGAATACTGGGACTTATACAATCGATCCGCTTGGAGTGGGAGGTGGTCACGAATGATCAGTTAGATACCGGTGGGGAGTGCAGTGCTGTTCGCAAATGCGGGTGAGGGTCGTGGAGATGCTGACGGTCAGGGACTTTCGAGACGGTAGGACGGGGGTAACGAGGGGAGATGTCAGCGGTAGGGAAAGAAGGAACACCGGCCATCTTCACAGACCATCGATCACACCATTCCCATCCGGGATCCGCGCAAAAAGTGCTACCAGTTCGTTACAAGTCTGCAGGCGGGACTCGAGAGCGAGTCTCAAGGCCGAGCAACACACGTAGGTTCCGCTTGCAATTGGTGAGCGTTTATAAACGAATGCAAGTCAATATTCCCGATCTAAACCGGCAAGACAACGAGACCGTGGCGGCTCAATGGTTAGAGCGTTACATTCCGATCAACGGGTTTTGGGTTTGATCCTCGAGTGGTGCACCACCTGGAGTTGGGTATGACTGGCTTATAACGGCTACCAAGCCAGAAAAAGCCGTTGCAGTCTCCCTTCTCTTTGCCGGCAATATATATCCGCCTTTTCTTCTACTACTAGTCGCTGTGTGGCTGCTGGTGGGCTCGAGAGTGAGCCTCAAGGGAGTGCTGAAAGAGTTAGTTCCGTTAGCGATCGGTTATGATTCTTCTTTTCTCCGTTTACTTTCCTTTGTTTGGTCATTTTTTAAGTTAATTCTGTCCGGTTAAGCAGTTGCATTCTGAATCTGGGCTTATTTTACCTTCAACTCAATTCCCTGAACGGAGTCCTCCGGTTAAGTACCCAACTAGCTTACGTCCCTATTTCTGGACTAGGAGACTGCATTCTGTTATGCCTGTCCGATCAAGATTTTGGGATTGTTTTGCTTGAATAAAAATGACATGATTCGGTAGGATAACTTTTGATTTGCTTTGGACTTTGCCGCATCGGGTAACTAAAGGTAATTTCACTCCTACAGGAGAATTCCGAGTCCCAGACTGGTCGGAAACCTAATTAAAATTTTGTCAACTCTGCTGATCGTTCTCAACCAATCGTGCACCGGTCAATCGTTATGATTATCCGATTACTAAATAGAGGTGAATATTATCTTGGTTTTAAATGGCTAAATCATACCCCAAATTTTTTGAAGCACGGTTTGTTTGATCTACTCAACGACACCAGTTCGACAGTGGCAACCCCAGTGAGGAACCAGTGTTCTCGATGGCACCGTTCGCGTCACCCTGCCCTGGCTGCACTACGTACCCAGTCACTCGGTCACTGCAGGGATCTATGTGATGGTATTTACATAGGAGAAAATAACTGCCAAAGCGGCCCCCACCACTCGCGTAGGAAAATATGGTTAAGGTCGCCAATGCGAGTAACAACGGGTGACGCATGTGTAGTGGGAATTAGTGCGACACACGACATAGGGAAGCGCACCCCACTTGCATCTCCATTTGGTTTTATGAATACGATATGTCGCTGGTGTGAGAGGGGAAAAGCAAAAGAGAGATCAACGTCAAAACGGCTCAGACCTAGTGCTAAATTCTGTCACCATAAGCGACCGAATGCACTTTCAACTTGTCACAATGCGATAATATTAGACATATGTATGTAAGTGCTTGTTTAGGGAGATAGATCGGTCCTGGCCGGGACTGAGGGCCAGACTGCAACGGTTCTATCTTACTCTGGCCTTCGCGAAAAATAAGAAAACCAGCAGAGTACAAACGCCGGCACATTAACGACCCTCGTTGTGAGCGACCTATGGGCTTAGTAAGCTTTCCAAATGACGTGCTGTTTATGTTACCCGAACAATATTTCCCTGACCCTAGATTTTCCTATTTAGAGACAATGTCCACAGGAATAGGCATTCGCGAATGTGCACTTCGACTGCAACTATCTCTCATTCCAGAATCTTTTGACATTCTTTCCAATGAAATGTCCTCTTTGCAATATCTAAATGTTACTCCATCTTCAAATCTCTCCTTTTTCATGCATGTGACATCCATGTTCTGAAATTCGTAAAAGTGTCAAAAGAGCATGCGCAGCAAGGACAAGGAAGACTGAAATTACCGATTCTGATTTATAAGCCAGTCATCAGCCTCAGATGGAGCACCGCTCGAGGTTCGAACTCCTAACCTCCAACATTCTAAGCATTGAGCCAAGAGCTCGTTGTCTTGTCGATTTAAATCGAGAATATGGACAATGGTAGATAGGCCCTCATCGATTAACTAAGCTGCTCACTCAAAAGGCATGCCAGCAACCACATAACGACATGTTTGAATGCTACTCTGCACATTAAGGCCTATTCGTTTCTCTCCATTTATCTCTTCCTTTTAAGTACAGTTGATCACATGATTTGTAAAACTGAAATATTTCCTTTTACCAGGTAAAAAAGGAAGACGTAATTTCTTCAAAGGTAAACATAGGAAAGGAATCTCTTTAGCATCTTTTTTTCTGAAAATAGGATTTGATTTAAGCGGGTATTAAAATTAGATGCACAAATAACATGATTTCAATACTGCTGAGGTTCTGAATAAATTTTTATACGCGGTCGGAATTATTTTTTCTCAAAAAGGAATGTGTTTCCACGTAGAAGGTGGCTTAATGTGATTTCTAAATGCTTTGATGTGTCTTTTTCGAAACTCTAACTTATATTATACATTTGCTGGTGCATTGGATGTTATCCGTTATTGGTTGACATGTTTTCGAACATACATCACCGGTTTAACAAAATGTTAAACCGGGGGTAATACTCACCAACTATGCGCAAGAAATGTCCGTGTTTTAAAAAAAATGTTTTGTCGATTACTTGAGAGCAAAATAGCCATAGGAGCATCACTATCGTTCTCAAGTTTTAGACTTTGAGGACTATTCAACCACATCTAACTTGGCTTAATTGAGTAGCTATTAGTCGCTGTCCACTGATTGAGCTGATGTGACAATTGATCTTCAGGTGCTGGTTTTTGCAACGAAATGCATGAATGACTACGGTGCCAAAATAACCATTTCAAGGAGACTTTTTATTTTCACTACTTTTGTTTTTTTTCGGCCAAAACTATTCGCTAACAGGATGAACTGATCGATAGTCAACAAGGCTGCTCGTCGGAAACAAAATATGCCGTTAATAAACTGAAGCCTTCACTTTGGATGAGAGCTCTGTCAAGCGATATATCAATTTGGGGCAAGCATATAGCGCCAATTCCATGCCTATGTCATTCATCGTTGATCAGCAAACACTGCCCATACTTATCGCCTTATCGTTTGCTGTTTCCATCTCTGACGATAGACTGTTGCGCAAATTCACCAGCAGTCTTCTTCCTTACTGCTGCTCGTCTTTGAAGAGGCAGTGTGTAGTCATCGATACTTTTTAATCGAAGCTTATAACCTTTTTTTGTTATGTGACACTTCCTATGTATGCGCACTGTTATCGACAGCACTTTCAGGGTCCCTGCTACCTTTTTAACCCAATTTTTGTCAAACTTGTGAGCTCCTTCTGGTGATCAGTCCCCCCAACTCAAAAATGTTTTTTTTAATTACGTTCATTGAGTGATGCCACCTCACCCTTCTACTTCCGAAGGCTTTGGACTGCGGATGTCCGTAACTCCATACGATGGGTCCGTCAGGAAGGGTAACAGTAGAGCAAAAAGTGAAGGATCCGATTGCGACTTCCGTTGCCGTCTCTCGTCACACCCTTGTAGCATGTGTATGGACGGAAACGTAACGTGACATGTCACAACATTTCCTGGTCATAAAGGGTTACCGCGCTGTGTGTGTGTGTGTGTGTATGTGTGTGTGTGTGTGTGTGTGTGAGGGTCTCCGGTGTGTTGTGCCTCCACCCGGTATGCCTGACTCCCGAACTTCCCCACCTCCCCCTCTCAAAAAGAGTCCCTACGGTGGGGCGACAGCAGCGGCGTAGGCACTCAAGCTCGGGTCGTTCTTCCACTAAAACAAAACCGTGACCCATAGTGGGTTCGGCAGCCGTCTGGGATGTCCGAGCAGCCCTATTTGGGATAGCACTGCTTGCCTCACCTCGCGGAGGAGGGGCTAGAAAATGTGCCCTAAAAATTGCTGGTTCTCACGTCTTCTGCAGCCGGCCGCGGCTCATATGGATCGCAAACTACGCGGTCGTAAAGACTCAGAGCAAACAACAATACCCCGTCCCCATCCCCTCGTCATACTCTCCCAGGAGCTGCTCGGGTGAGTCCACTCACACTAGCGGCCTGAGATATTCGTTCCTTTGCAGACAATCACTAGAGCAGCCGGCCGGAGACGGAGGACGGCGCTGGTCGCTCGGGAACTGGTGCGCTGCAATGGCTGGACATTGCTGCTCTCAGCGGACCCGATTCTCGGAACAGGGTCGGCTGGAGGAGGTGGGGGCCGGCTACACTTTCTTCTGGAGCGGCCGGCCAAAGGCAGAGCGACGCGACGCTGGTGTTGCCTTTGCCATTCGTAACGACATCGTGGGACGTCTGCCCTGTCTGCCGCAGGGTATCAATGATCGCCTGATGAGCCTCACGCCTGCCTCTTCAGGGAGACCAGTTCGCCACCATCATCAGCGCCTACGCTCCCCAATGACGAGAGCTCTGATGCGGCGAAGGACAAAATTCTACGAGGACCTGCACGCCTTGCTGGCGACTGTGCCGAAAGAGGACAAGTTAATTTGTCCTTGGTGATTTCAATGCCCGCGTCCAGGACGAGACCACACGCTACGCCTGGCAGGAGTGCTGGGTCCCCACGGTCTCGGTAGCTGTAACGATAATGGCCTCCTTCTTC
>WEDG01006006.1:0-47478 GCA_017591395.1 Schistocephalus solidus
TTCATTACAACGGATCCGTGCCAGCTGCCTGTTCCCTCCGCTCTTCTGGTTTCGTTCATTACAACGGATCCATGCCAGCTGCCTGTTCACTCCGCTCTTTCTGGTTTTCGTTCATTACAACGGATCCGTGCCAGCTGCCTGTTCCCTCCGCTCTTCTGGTTTCGTTAATTACAACGGATCCGTACCAGCCGCCTGCTCCCTCCGCTCTTCTGGTTTCGCTCATCACAACGGATCCGTGCAGGCTGCCTGTTCCCTCCGCTCTTCTGGTTTCGTTAATTACAACGGATCCGTTCCAGCTGCCTGTTCCCTCCGCTCTTCTGGTTTCGTTAATTACAACGGATCCGTGCCAGCTGCCTGTTCCCTCCACTCTTCTGGTTTCGTTCATTACAACGGATCCGTTCTAGCTGCCTGTTCCCTCCACTCTTCTGGTTTCGTTCATTACAACGGATCCGTGCCAGCTGCCTGTTCCCCGTCTTCTGGTTTCGTTCATTACAACGGATCCGTGCCAGCTGCCTGTTCCCTCCGCTCTTCTGGTTTCGTTAATTACAACGGATCCGTGCCAGCTGCCTGTTCCCTCCGCTCTTCTGGTTTCGTTCATTACAACGGATCCGTGCCAGCTGCCTGTTCCCTCCACTCTTCTGGTTTCGTTCATTACAACGGATCCGTTCTAGCTGCCTGTTCCCTCCACTCTTCTGGTTTCTGTTCATTACAACGGATCCGTGCCAGCTGTCTGTTCCCTCCGCTCTTCTGGTTTTCCGTTCATTACAACGGATCCGTGCCAGCTGCCTGTTCACTCCGCTCTTCTGGTTTCCTTCTATTGCAACGGATCCATTCCAGCTGCCTGCTCCCTCCGCTCTTCTGGTTTCTGTTCATTACAACGGATCCGTGCCAGCTGCCTGTTCCCTCCGCTCTTCTGGTTTCGTTAATTACAACGGATCCGTGCCAGCTGCCTGTTCCTCAACTCTTCTGGTTTCCGTTCATTACAACGGATCCGTTCCCAGCCGCCTGTTCCCTCCGCTCTTCTGGTTTCGTTCATTACAACGGATCCGTGCCAGCTGCCTGTTCCCTCCACCTTCTTGTTTCGTTCATTACAACGGATCCGTTTCCAGCTGCCTGTTCCCTCCGCTCTTCTGGTTTCGTTCATTACAACGGATCCGTGCCAGCTGCCTGTTCCTCCCGCTCTTCTGGTTTCGTTCATTACAACGGATCCATGCTAGCTGCCTGTTCAAATCGCTCTTCTGGTTTCGTTCATTACAGCGGATCCGTTCCAGCTGCCTGTTCCCTCCGCTCTTCTGGTTTCGTTCATCACAACGGATCCGTGCCAGCTGCCTGTTCCCTCCGCTCTTTCTGGTTTCGTTCATTACAACTGGATCCGTGCCAGCTGCCTGTTCTCTCCGTCTTCTGGTTTCGTTAATTACAACGGATCCGTTCCAGCTGCCTGTTCCCTCCGCTCTTCTGGTTTCGTTAATTACAACGGATCCGTGCCAGCTGCCTGTTCCCTCCGCTCTTCTGGTTTCGTTCATTACAACGGATCCGTGCCAGCTGCCTGTTTCCTCCGCTCTTCTGGTTTCGTTAATTTACCAACGGATCCGTTCCAGCTGCCTGTTCCCTCCGCTCTTCTGGTGTCGTTAATTACAACGGATCCGTGCCAGCTGCCTGTTCCCTCCACTCTTCTGGTTTTCGTTCATTACAACGGATCCGTTCTAGCTGCCTGTTCCCTCCACTCTTCTGGTTTCGTTCATTACAACGGATCCATGCCAGCTGCCTGTTTCCTCCGCTCTTCTGGTTTCGTTCATTACAACGGATCCGTGCCAGCTGTCTGTTCCCTTCGCTCTTCTGGTTTCGTTAATTACAACGGATCCGTGCCAGCTGCCTGTTACCTCCGCTCATCTGGTTTCGTTCATTACAACGGATCCGTGCCAGCTGCCTGTTCCCTCCACTCTTCTGGTTCCGTTCATTACAACGGATCCGTGCCAGCTGCCTGTTCCCTCCGCTCTTTTGGTTTCGTTCATTACAACGGATCCGTTCTAGCTGCATCTTCCCTCCACTCTTCTGGTTTCGTTCATTACAACGGATCCGTGCCAGCTGCCTGTTACCTCCGCTCTTCTGGTTTCGTTCATTACAACGGATCCGTTCCAGCTGCCTATTCCCTCCGCTCTTTTGGTTTCGTTCATCACAACGGATCCGTGCCAGCTGCCTGTTCCCTCCGCTCTTCTCGTTTCGTTAATTACAACGGATCCGTTCCAGCTGCCTGTTCCCTCCGCTATTCTGGTTTCGTTAATTACAACGGATCCGTGCCAGCTGCCTGTTCCCTCCACACTTCTGGTTTCGTTCATTACAACGGATCCGTTCTAGCTGCCTGTTCCCTCCGCTCTTCTGGTTTCGTTCATTACAACGGATCCATGCCAGCTGCCTGTTCACTCCGCTCTTCTGGTTTCGTTCATTAGAACGGATCCGTTCCAGCTGCCTGTTCCCTCCGCTCTTCTGGTTTCGTTTATCACAACGGATCCGTGCCAGCTGCCTGTTCCCTCCGCTCTTCTGGTTTCGTTAATTACAACGGATCCGTTCCAGCTGCCTGTTCCCTCCGCTCTTCTGGTTTTCGTTAATTACAACGGATCCGTGCCAGCTGCCCTGTTCCCTCCGCTCTTCTGGTTTTTGTTAATTACAACGGATACGTGCCAGCTGCCTGTTCCCTCCGCTCTTCTGGTTTCGTTAATTACAACGGATCCGTGCCAGCTGCCTGTTCCCTCCACTCTTCTGGTTCCGTTCATTACAACGGATCCGTGCCAGCTGCCTGTTCCCTCCGCTCTTCTGGTTTCGTTCATTACAACGGATCCGTGCCAGCTGCCTGTTCCCTCCGCTCTTCTGGTTTCGTTCATTACAACGGATCCGTGCCAGCTGCCTGTTCCCTCCACTCTTCTGGTTCCGTTCATTACAACGGATCCGTGCCAGCTGCCTGTTCCCTCCACTCTTCTGGTTTCGTTCATTACAACGGATCCGTTCTAGCTGCCTGTTCCCTCCACTCTTCTGGTTTCGTTAATTACAACGGATCCGTGCCAGCTGCCTGTTCCCTCCGCTCTTCTGGTTTCGTTCATTACAACGGATCCGTGCCAGCTGCCTGTTCCCTCCGCTCTTCTGGTTTAGTTCATTACAACGGATCCGTTCCAGCTGCCTGTTCCTCCGCTCTTCTGGTTTCGTTCATCACAACGGATCAGTGCCAGCTGCCTGTTCCCTCCGCTCTTTCTGGTTTCGTTCATCACAACGAATCCGTGCTAGCTGCCTGTTCCCTCCGCTCTTCTGGTTTCGTTCATTACAACGGATCCGTTCCAGCTGCCTGTTCCCTCCGCTCTTCTGGTTTCTGTTAATTACAACGGATCCGTGCCAGCTGCCCTGTTCCCTCCGCTCTTCTGGTTTCGTTCATCACAACGGATCCGTTCCAGCTGCCTGTTCCTCCGCTCTTTCTGGTTTCGTTCATTACAACGGATCCGTGCCAGCTGCCTGTTCCCTCCACTCCTCTCGTTTCGTTTATTACAACGGATCCGTTCCAGCTGCCTGTTCCCTCCGCTCTTCTGGTTTCGTTCCTTACAACGGATCCGTGCCAGCTGCTTGTTCCCTTCACTCTTCTGGTTTCGTTCATTACAACGGATCCATGCCAGCTGCCAGTTCACTCCGCTCTTCTGGTTTCGTTCATTACAACGGATCCATGACAGCTGCCTGTTCACTATGCTCTTCTGGTTTCGTTCATTAGAAAGGATCCGTGCCAGCTGCCTGTTACCTCGGCTCTTCTGGTTTCGTTCATTACAATGGATCCGTTCTAGCTGCCTGTTCCCTCCACTCTTCTGGTTTCGTTCATTACAACGGATCCATGCCAGCTGCCTGTTCCCTCCGCTCTTCTGGTTTCGTTCATTACAACGGATCCGTGCCAGCTGCCTGTTCACTCCGCTCTTCTGGTTTCGTTCATTACAGCGGATCCGTTCCAGCTGCCTGTTCCCTCCGCTCTTCTGGTTTCGTTCATCACAACGGATCAGTGCCAGCTGCCTGTTCCCTCCGCTCTTCTGGTTTCCTTCATCATAACGGATCCGTGCCAGCTGCCTGTTCCCTCCGTTCTTCTGGTTTCGTTAATTACAACGGATCCGTTCCAGCTGCCTGCTCCCTCCGCTCTTCTGGTTTCGTTAATTACAACGGATCCGTGCCAGCTGCCTGTTCCCTCCGCTCTTCTGGTTTCGTTAATTACAACGGATCCGTGCCAGCTGCCTGTTCCCTCCACTCTTCTGGTTTCGTTCATTACAACGGATCCGTGCCAGCTGCCTGTTCCCTCCGCTCTTCTGGTTTCGTTAATTACAACGGATCCGTTCCAGCTGCCTGTTCCCTCCGCTCTTCTGGTTTCGTTAATTACAATGGATCCGGCCAGCTGCCTGTTCCCTCCACTCTTCTGGTTTCGTTAATTACGACGGATCCGTGCCAGCTGCCTGTTTCCTCCACTCTTCTGGTTTCGTTCATTAAAACGGATCCATGCCAGCTGCCTGTTCACTCCGCTCTTCTGGTTTCGTTCATTACAACGGATCCGTGCCAGCTGCCTGTTCACTCCGCTCTTCTGGTTTCGTTCATTAGAACGGATCCGTTCCAGCTGCCTGTTCCCTCCGTTCTTCTGGTTTCGTTCATTACAATGGATCCGTTCTAGCTGCCTGTTCCCTTCACTCTTCTGGTTTCGTTCATTACAACGGATCCGTGCCAGCTGCCTGTTCCCTCCGCTCTTCTGGTTTCGTTTATTACAACGGATCCATGCCAGCTGCCTGTTCACTCCGCTCTTCTGGTTTCGTTCATTACAGCGGATCCGTTCCAGCTGCCTGTTGCCTCCGCTCTTCTGGTTTCATTATCACAACGGATCAGTGCCAGCTGCCTGTTCCCTCCGCTCTTCTGGTTTCGTTCATCACAACGGATCCGTGCCAGCTGCCTGTTCCCTCCGCTCTTCTGGTTTCGTTAATTACAACGGATCCGTTCCAGCTGCCTGCTCCATCCGCTCTTCTGGTTTCGTTCATTACAACGGATCCCTGCCAGCTGCCTGTTCCCTCCACTCTTCTGGTTTCGCTCATTACAACGGATCCGTTCTAGCTGCCTGTTCCCTCCACTATTCTGGTTTCGTTCATTCCTACGGATCCATGCCAGCTGCCTGTTCACTCCGCTCTTCTGGTTTCGTTCATTACAACGGATCCGTTCCAGCTGCCTGTTCCCTCCGCTCTTCTTGTTTCGTTCATCACAAAGGATCCGTGCCAGCTGCCTGTTCCCTCCGCTCTTCTGGTTTCGTTAATTACAACGGATCCGTTCCAGCTGCCTGTTCCCTCCGCTCTTCTGGTTTCGTTAATTACAACGGATCCGTGCCAGCTGCCTGTTCCCTCCGCTCTTCTGGTTTCGTTAATTACAACGGATCAGTGCCAGCTGCCTGTTCCCTCCGCTCTTCTGGTTTCGTTCATCATAACGGATCCGTGCCAGCTGCCTGTTCCCTCCGCTCTTCTGGTTTCGTTCATTACAACGGATCCGTTCCAGCTGCCTGCTCCCTCCGCTCTTCTGGTTTCGTTAATTACAACGGATCCGTGCCAGCTGCCTGCTCCCTCCGCTCTTCTGGTTTCGTTAATTACAACGGATCCGTGCCAGCTGCCTGTTCCCTCCACTCTTCTGGTTTCGTTCATTACAACGGATCCGTGCCAGCTGCCTGTTCCCTCCGCTCTTCTGGTTTCGTTAATTACAACGGATCCGTTCCAGCTGCCTGTTCCCTCCGCTCTTCTGGTTTCGTTAATTACAATGGATCCGTGGCCAGCTGCCTGTTCCCTCCACTCTTCTGGTTTCGTTAATTACAACGGATCCGTGCCAGCTGCCTGTTCCTCCACTCTTCTGGTTTCGTTCATTACAAACGGATCCGTGCCAGCTGCCTGTTCCCTCCGCTCTTCTGGTTTCGTTCATTACAACGGATCCGTGCCAGCTGCCTGTTCACTCCGCTCTTCTGGTTTCGTTCATTACAACGGATCCGTGCCAGCTGCCTGTTCCCTCCGCTCTTCTGGTTTCGTTCATTACAACGGATCCGTTCTAGCTGCCTGTTCCCTCCACTCTTCTGGTTTCGTTCATTACAACGGATCCGTGCCAGCTGCCTGTTCCCTCCGCTCTTCTGGTTTCGTTCATTACAACGGATCCATGCCAGCTGCCTGTTCACTCCGCTCTTCTGGTTTCGTTCATTACAGCGGATCCGTTCCAGCTGCCTGTTCCCTCCGCTCTTCTGGTTTCGTTCATCACAACGGATCAGTGCCAGCTGCCTGTTCCCTCCGCTCTTCTGGTTTCGTTCATCACAACGGATCCGTGCCAGCTGCCTGTTCCCTCCGCTCTTCTGGTTTCGTTAATTACAACGGATCCGTTACAGCTGCCTGCTCCCATCCGCTCTTCTGGTTTCGTTCATTACAACGGATCCCTGCCAGCTGCCTGTTCCCTCCACTCTTCTGGTTTCGCTCATTACAACGGATCCGTTCTAGCTGCCTGTTCCCTCCACTATTCTGGTTTCGTTCATTCCTACGGATCCATGACAGCTGCCTGTTCACTCCGCTCTTCTGGTTTCGTTCATTAGAACGGATCCGTTCCAGCTGCCTGTTCCCTCCGCTCTTCTGGTTTCGTTCATCACAACGGATCCGTGCCAGCTGCCTGTTCCCTCCGCTCTTCTGGTTTCGTTCATTACAACGGATCCGTTCCAGCTGCCTGTTCCCTCCGCTCTTCTGGTTTCGTTAATTACAACGGATCCGTGCCAGCTGCCTGTTCCCTCCACTCTTCTGGTTTCGCTCATTACAACGGATCCATGCCAGCTGCCTGTTCCCTCCGCTCTTCTGGTTTCGTTCATTACAACGGATCCGTTCTAGCTGCCTGTTCCCTCCACTCTTCTGGTTTCGTTCATTACAACGGATCCATGCCAGCTGCCTGTTCCCTCCGCTCTTCTGGTTTCGTTCATTACAACGGATCCGTGCCAGCTGCCTGTTCCCTCCGCTCTTCTGGTTTCGTTCATTACAACGGATCCGTGCCAGCTGCCTGTTCCTCCGCTCTTCTGGTTTTCGTTCATTACAACGGATCCGTGCCAGCTGCCTGTTCCCTCCGCTCTTCTGGTTTCGCTCATTACAAAGGATCCGTGCCAGCTGCCTGTTCCCTCCGCTCTTCTGGTTTCGTTCATTACAACGGATCCGTTCTAGCTGCCTGTTCCCTCCACTCTTCTGGTTTCGTTATTACAACGGATCCGTGCCAGCTGCCTGTTCCCTCCGCTCTTCTGGTTTTGTTCATTACAACGGATCCGTGCCAGCTGCCTGTTCACTCCGCTCTTCTGGTTTCGTTCATTACAGCGGATCCGTTCCAGCTGCCTGTTCCCTCCGCTCTTCTGGTTTCGTTCATTACAACGGATCCGTGCCAGCTGCCTGTTCCCTCCGCTCTTCTGGTTTCGTTCATCACAACGGATCCGTGCCAGCTGCCTGTTCCCTCCGCTCTTCTGGTTTCGTTCATTACAACGGATCCGTTCCAGCTGCCTGTTCCCTCCGCTCTTCTGGTTTTCGTTAATTACAACGGATCCGTGCCAGCTGCCTGTTCCCTCCCGCTCTTCTGGTTTCTGTTCATTACAACGGATCCGTGCCAGCTGCCTGTTCCTCCGCTCTTCTGGTTTTCGTTCATTACAACGGATCCGTGCCAGCTGCCTGTTCCCTCCGCTCTTCTGGTTTCGTTCATTACAACGGATCCGTGCCAGCTGCCTGTTCCCTCCGCTCTTCTTGTTTCGTTAATTACAACGGATCCGTGCCAGCTGCCTGTTCCCTTCGCTCTTCTGGTTTTGTTCATTACAACGGATCCGTGCCAGCTGCCTGTTCCCTCCGCTCTTCTGGTTTCGTTCATTACAACGGATCCGTGCCAGCTGCCTGTTCCTCCACTCTTCTGGTTTCGTTATTACAACGGATCCGTTCCAGCTGCCTGTTCCCTCCACTCTTCTGGTTTCGTTATTACAACGGATCCGTGCCAGCTGCCTGTTCCTCCGCTCTTCTGGTTTCGTTCATTACAACGGATCCGTGCCAGCTGCCTGTTCCACTCCGCTCTTCTGGTTTCGTAAATTACAACAGATCCGTTCCAGCTGCATGTTCCCTCCGCTCTTCTGGTTTCGTTAATTACAACGGATCCGTGCCAGCCGCCTGTTCCCTCAACTCTTCTGGTTTCGTTCATTACAACGGATCCGTGCCGGCTGCCTGTTCCTCCGCTCTTCTGGTTTTCGTTCATCACAACGGATCCATGCCAGCTGCCTGTTCCCTCCGCTCTTCTGGTTTCGTTAATTACAACGGATCCGTGCCAGCTGCCTGTTTCCTCCGCTCTTTCTGGTTTCTGTTCATTACAACGGATCCTTTCCAGCTGCCTGTTCCCTCCGCTCTTCTGGTTTCGTTCATTACAACGGATCCGTGCCAGCTGCCTGTTCCCTCCAGTCTTCTGGTTTCGTTCATTACAACGGATCCGTGCCAGCTGCCTGTTCCCTCCACTCTTCTGGTTTCGTTCATTACAACGGATCCGTCCCAGCTGCCTGTTCCCTCCGCTCTTCTGGTTTCGTTCATTACAACGGATCCATGCCAGCTGCCTGTTCCCTCCGCTCTTCTGGTTTCGTTCATCACAACGGATCCGTGCCAGCTGCCTGTTCCCTCCGCTCTTCTGGTTTCGTTTATTACAACGGATCCGTTCCAGCTGCCTGTTCCCTCCGCTCTTCTGGTTTCGTTCATTTCAACGGATCCGTGCCAGCTGCCTGTTCCCTCCGCTCTTCTGGTTTCGTTCATTACAACGGATCCGTGCCAGCTGCCTGTTCCCTCCGCTCTTCTGGTTTCGTTAATTACAACGGATCCGTGCCAGCTGCCTGTTCCCTCCGCTCTTCTGGTTTCGTTCATTACAACGGATCCGTGCCAGCTGCCTGTTCCCTCCGCTCTTCTGGTTTCGTTAATTACAACGGATCCGTTCCAGCTGCCTGTTCCCTCCGCTCTTCTGGTTTCGTTCATTACAACGGATCCGTGCCAGCTGCCTGTTCCCTCCGCTCTTCTGGTTTCGTTCATTACAACGGATCCATGCCAGCTGCCTGTTCACTCCGCTCTTCTGGTTTCGTTCATTACAACGGATCCGTTCCAGCTGCCTGTTCCCTCCGCTCTTCTGGTTTCGTTCATTACAACGGATCCGTGCCAGCTGCCTGTTCCCTCCGCTCTTCTGGTTTCGTTAATTACAACGGATCCGTTCCAGCTGCCTGTTCCTCCGCTCTTCTGGTTTCGTTCATTACAACGGATCCGTGCCAGCTGCCTGTTCCCTCCGCTCTTCTGGTTTCGTTCATTACAACGGATCCGTGCCAGCTGCCTGTTCCCTCCACTCTTCTGGTTTCGTTCATTACAACGGATCCGTGCCAGCTGCCTGTTCCCTCCGCTCTTCTGGTTTCGTTCATTACAACGGATCCATTCCAGCTGCCTGTTCACTCCGCTCTTTCTGGTTTCGTTCATACAACGGGATCCGTTCCAGCTGCCTGTTCCCTCCGCTCTTCTGGTTTCGTTCATCACAACGGATCCGTGCCAGCTGCCTGTTCCTCCGCTCTTCTGGTTTCGTTAATTACAACGGATCCGTTCCAGATGCCTGTTCCCTACGCTCTTCTGGTTTCGTTCATTACAACGGATCCGTGCCAGCTGCCTGTTCCCTCCGCTCTTCTGGTTTCGTTCATTACAACGGATCCGTGCCAGCTGCCTGTTCCCTCCGCTCTTCTGGTTTCGTTCATTACAACGGATCCGTGCCAGCTGCCTGTTCTTCCGCTCTTCTGGTTTCGTTCATTACAACGGATCCGTGCCAGCTGCCTGTTCCCTCCGCTCTTCTGGTTTCGTTCATTACAACGGATCCGTGCCAGCTGCCTGTTCCCTCCGCTCTTCTGGTTTTCGTTCATTACAACGGATCCGTGCCAGCTGCCTGTTCCCTCCGCTCTTCTGGTTTTCGTTCATTACAACGGATCCGTGCCAGCTGCCTGTTCCCTCCGCTCTTCTGGTTTCGTTAATTACAACGGATCCGTGCCAGCTGCCTGTTCCCTCCGCTCTTCTGGTTTCGTTCATTACAACGGATCCGTGCCAGCTGCCTGTTTCCTCCGCTCTTCTGGTTTCGTTCATTACAACGGATCCGTGCCAGCTGCCTGTTCCCTCCGCTCTTCTGGTTTCGTTCATTACAACGGATCCGTGCCAGCTGCCTGTTCCCTCCGCTCTTCTGGTTTCGTTAATTACAACGGATCCGTGCCAGCTGCCTGTTCCTCCGCTCTTCTGGTTTCGTTCATTACAACGGATCCGTGCCAGCTGCCTGTTCCCTCCGCTCTTCTGGTTTCGTTCATTACAACGGATCCGTGCCAGCTGCCTGTTCCCTCCGCTCTTCTGGTTTCGTTAATTACAACGGATCCGTGCCAGCTGCCTGTTCCCTCCGCTCTTCTGGTTTCGTTAATTACAACGGATCCGTTCCAGCTGCCTGTTCCCTCCGCTCTTCTGGTTTCGTTAATTACAACGGATCCGTGCCAGCTGCCTGTTCCCTCCGCTCTTCTGGTTTCGTTCATTACAACGGATCCGTGCCAGCTGCCTGTTCCCTCCGCTCTTCTGGTTTCGTTCATTACAACGGATCCGTGCCAGCTGCCTGTTCCCTCCGCTCTTCTGGTTTCGTTCATTACAACGGATCCGTGCCAGCTGCCTGTTACACTCCGCTCTTCTGGTTTCGTTCATTACAACGGATCCGTGCCAGCTGCCTGTTCCCTCCGCTCTTCTGGTTTCGTTAATTACAACGGATCCGTTCCAGCTGCCTGTTCCCTCCGCTCTTCTGGTTTCGTTAATTACAACGGATCCGTGCCAGCTGCCTGTTCCCTCCGCTCTTCTGGTTTCGTTCATTACAACGGATCCGTGCCAGCTGCCTGTTCCCTCCGCTCTTCTGGTTTCGTTCATTACAACGGATCCATGCCAGCTGCCTGTTCACTCCGCTCTTCTGGTTTCGTTCATCACAACGGATCCGTGCCAGCTGCCTGTTCCCTCCGCTCTTCTGGTTTCGTTCATCACAACGGATCCGTGCCAGCTGCCTGTTCCCTCCGCTCTTCTGGTTTCGTTCATTACAACGGATCCGTGCCAGCTGCCTGTTCCCTCCGCTCTTCTGGTTTCGTTAATTACAACGGATCCATTCCAGCTGCCCGTTCCCTCCGCTCTTCTGGTTTCGTTAATTACAACGGATCCATGCCAGCTGCCTGTTCCCTCCGCTCTTCTGGTTTCGTTCATTACAACGGATCCGTGCCAGCTGCCTGTTCACTCCGCTCTTCTGGTTTCGTTCATCACAACGGATCCGTGCCAGCTGCCTGTTCCCTCCGCTCTTCTGGTTTCGTTAATTACAACGGATCCGTGCCAGCTGCCTGTTCCCTCCGCTCTTCTGGTTTCGTTCATTACAACGGATCCGTGCCAGCTGCCTGTTCCTCCGCTCTTCTGGTTTCGTTCATTACAACGGATCCGTGCCAGCTGCCTGTTCCCTCCGCTCTTCTGGTTTCGTTCATTACAACGGATCCGTGCCAGCTGCCTGTTCCCTCCGCTCTTCTGGTTTCGTTAATTACAACGGATCCGTGCCAGCTGCCTGTTCCCTCCGCTCTTCTGGTTTCGTTCATTACAACGGATCCGTGCCAGCTGCCTGTTCCCTCCGCTCTTCTGGTTTCGTTCATTACAACGGATCCGTGCCAGCTGCCTGTTCCCTCCGCTCTTCTGGTTTCGTTCATTACAACGGATCCGTGCCAGCTGCCTGTTCCCTCCGCTCTTCTGGTTTCGTTCATTACAACGGATCCGTTCTAGCTGCCTGTTCCCTCCGCTCTTCTGGTTTCGTGTATTACAACGGATCCGTGCCAGCTGCCTGTTCCCTCCGCTCTTCTGGTTTCGTTCATTACAACGGATCCGTGCCAGCTGCCTGTTCCCTCCGCTCTTCTGGTTTCGTTAATTACAACGGATCCGTGCCAGCTGCCTGTTCCCTCCACTCTTCTGGTTTCGTTCATTACAACGGATCCGTGCCAGCTGCCTGTGTCCTCCGCTCTTCTGGTTTCGTTCATTACAACGGATCCGTGCCAGCTGCCTGTTCCCTCCGCTCTTCTGGTTTCGTTCATTACAACGGATCCGTGCCAGCTGCCTGTTCCCTCCGCTCTTCTGGTTTCGTTCATTACAACGGATCCGTGCCAGCTGCCTGTTTCCTCCGCTCTTCTGGTTTCGTTCATTACAACGGATCCGTGCCAGCTGCCTGTTCCCTCCACTCTTCTGGTTTCGTTCATTACAACGGATCCGTGCTAGCTGCCTGTTCCCTCCGCTCTTCTGGTTTCGTTAATTACAACGGATCCGTGCTAGCTGCCTGTTCCCTCCGCTCTTCTGGTTTCGTTAATTACAACGGATCCGTGCCAGCTGCCTGTTCCCTCCGCTCTTCTGGTTTCGTTCATTACAACGGATCCGTGCCAGCTGCCTGTTCCCTCCGCTCTTCTGGTTTCGTTCATTACAACGGATCCATGCTAGCTGCCTGTTCCCTCCGCTCTTCTGGTTTCGTTAATTACAACGGATTCAGTTTAGAGAGGAGGAGCAAGTACACTTAGTGCTGCACAATCTGCTATCATTATAAACTAATTCACGCAAATGTCACCGTGTTTTAGTAGCAACGTTCTGGTTTTCAAAGCACATAAAAGCATCCAATAACAAAAAAATTAAAATAGAAATATTGTCCTAACAGTTGAAAGTTCGTACAATAGAGGAGCAGCTACTGCATGAAGTATGGTGGGCACAGCTTTGAAAACGCACTTAAATGAAAAGATGAGCAATCCCCACCCATTTCCTGACACTGAGGCAAGACGGCCTCCAGGAAATGCCTTGCGCTAAGGTGGACAAATGAAACAACTGTTCGGCGAATACTTACACAGTCACCGTATTAGCAGCTCCCTTTAACTGCCTCTTGTCGATGTTGTCTCCTTTGTGCTTGACAATATTGGCACTCTTTTTACCAATGCTGAAAATTACAGACATTTTGCCGTGCGGAGGAAGAGGAGGTTGAGGAGGTCAAGCCACCTCTGTTGGGCTTCAGAGAGATTTAACTTTGCTGCCTGTGGGATGCAAGCCAACTTGCTGACTGAGGGCGCGACAAAACTAAGGGCATTTTGGCGGAGGTGCGACTGATGACCTTCATACGCCTTCAGCTTAGGCGAATGGGCACTACTCACGCAGATAGTACAATAGCTGCGCGTTTATTATGGACGCACGCCTGCATTTAGGCATGGTACAGTTACCAACCTTCAACCCGCCCCCTTCCTTCCCGCTTCTGGTTGCCATGGCGACGAAACGAGTGACCATCTCATCCCTAGCATCTATTGCACTTTTTCATCCTCCAAGTGGAGGCTTTGATGTGAATAAACGCTTGTTGAGGTCGGTACCTCATGACAGCGACGCGCATTGTTCCGGTTTAAAAACAAAATTTAGTTTACCCCTCGAGGTTGGGAGGAGTTCCGGCCACTGGTGTGGGTGTTCGTATGTCAGACTTCACAATAGGCCAGGTGTTATCAAATTACTTGGCTCCTTTAAACTTTCAAATTACTCCTGATACTGCATATTTAAATTATTTCATAATTTGTATGTAGCATTCGCCACCACAACAAAATAAACTTTTGCGAAGGAGAGTTGGGCTTATTAAGTGGCTTAAGGCATTCGGAGACGGGTTGCAACGTACCTATTCTCTGATTCTTTCATGACGTCACTATTCGTGATGAGACCAACAAAACTCACTCAACCTGCAGAGTTCTTCGGCATTATGTGCGTTCTACAGAAAGAAAAATAGTTGTCCATTCTTCAAGCCTGTTCAAAAATTGGTTCAACTGCAGTTTTCACTTATCCGAACATGGCAGAAGTCCATAAAGTACTTTCACATATTCGTTTTACGCATTCAATGGCGTCGTTCCTTACGTTGCATGGCTTTGACCCTCCAATCCAGGCATTTACTGAACTACACTAGAAGAACTGCATCTACCAGTGGCTTTGCACTAGATTGGTTTGGGGGGCCGGGTTAGGGTTAAACTTATGGATTAGATTAACCTTAGGGTTGGGACACAGGAATGGTTACGTGTCGTGAAATCTAGCGCGGGGCTTACCTGTGTTACGGGCGCACCTATAGTGACTTCCTATCTTCTGCAGGGTCAACCGAAATTCTAAAATTTGTTTTCTATTCGAACGAACTACTTTAGTCGGGTTTTAATAGTTATCATCGTGTAGCCGGCTTTTGAACAAGATTCTTTCTGACAGCCTGCAACAGCATACTATTTAAAAGATGGTTACTAAAGTAGTATGGAGTTTTCTAGTTGATTTTAAATGCTCTCTTAACTTCAAGTATATCTAATGAAAAACGTGTACCGCAAATACTCTTTAGTTTACTCGTTCCGCAGCATATTATGCCTTCTTAAAATGTTATGCTTGAGGAAAGTGTAGATTGGTTTTAAAAACTTTCTAAATTTCCGAAATATTTTGAACCGTAACGGCCGTGGCAGTTGCAGACAAGGTTTCCAAACTACCTACTGCATACATTCTGTCTATAGAGAATCACATATTTCTCTACGCTATGAGGAACAAGTGACATAGTTTTCATAATACTTTGCCGTGGTCGTGGACCATGTTAGACCATGTTGCTGTACTTTATGCGCATTACTAATAAGTTTGACTGATAAGTTGTATTCTGAATGAACGTTTCAGTTCTCAAAAAATGTCAAAATTAGAAAAGTATTGAAACCCAAAAGATACACTTTCTTTAAGTATAAAATTGTAACAAGTTATAATATTCTACTGAACGCGTACAATACCGAGTAGTTTTGTGCACGTTTTCTGTAAAATAAAGTTTAATTTATGAGAGCCTTGAAAACCAATTCAAAAAATGCATACTACTAAAGTTGCCATTTTTTAAGACTATGGATTTTTGCTGGAGGTCAAAATCCGGCATACTGATGTGACTGCAATATCTTATAATAAGGCCGCACTTAAGTAGTTTGTTCGATCCTAATACATGTTTCAGAATTTCGGTTTACATTTCAAGAGCTAGGAAATCCAACTTTATTTCCATGCGAAACCTTTGTGCTTCCAAATATTTGTAATTTTTACTTTCAAAATACTGGGTGGCAAATAGAAGTATATTTTCTGTAAATATCATCCACTCACTGCAGTTATATAGGGAACTCACAGACGGTAAAATACCTTGACCAGATGTGTATAATAAACGGAGTTTTAATGTTTGACCTAGGGTAAATAACGTAATGGGGACACTGAAGAAGGCTGAAGTTGAGCATTTTTGGTTTCTGATGAATTGAGTTTTGTCACGACGACAAAAGTGCCGACAGGTTATCAGCAAACAGTGCGACAACGGCTATTCGCATCGGCGAGGAAAAACGTATTAACGTACGCAAACTGACCGCTATGCGCCCATTCGAATACCCGCAGATCCAGGAAAGATGCTTTGTCATCTGCCTGGCGTCCAAGTGAAGCCATTTTATGGCAATATTCACCTTATTGTTTTTACCCTCACAGGTTGTGCTGGTATTCGTACTGAAAACCTTTTGCACAGCCGCAACCAACGGAGCTTTATCCTTGGGAAGCAAATTTTTGGGATTAATACACATCGAGGAGGAGTAAACCCCAATAAAGCATTCCACAAATCCACACGATCCAATTTGTTTTGCAGCCCCTCTCTAGAATCCACAATTGTGGTCATATGCCTAGAAACAGTAGCTATAAGCCCGCGCGGGCTCTGCAGCAGACTTCGAAGACAATACCGCAGTCAGAGCGTATGGGCTTCCCTAACAGGTGAAACAAGTAGCCCTGATTCCAACCCGAATAAGCACTGCCTACTGGTCAAGCCCCAGATATTCCGGGCTCGTGGTATGGCTAACCAATGACAGCTACTAAGCCAAAATCGGTCAATTCGAACTCCTTTGTTAATAGCACATTCGATATTATCAACAATCAACGGGAATTTACACACAAAAATTTGAATTTGTTCTCTGAATTAACCGTTTTTCACAGAAACGCATGTTAATATTTAGTTCTGAAAGTTCTAGAGATTATAATTTCTAACCAAATCCCCCACTTCGGTCGGGAAAATAAGTAAAAAAAACAATGTTAGAGGGGCACTTATTGATTGCGTTATGGGACACGTTTATCCGTCCTGCAACTCGCTCCTTAGCCCAGTAGGCAGCCGCGCCGTGGTAGAATGAGACTGCTAACAAAGCGATTTGTGAGCGTCTCTCTGCCACCGCTAATATATCTGATCGCAATCAAAGGGTCAACGATCCTAAGGCTCAACGGTTAGGGTGTTTGACTTCTAACCAACAGGACACGGGTTTCAGCTTCGGGGGTTACAAACTTGGAGGCTGATGACGGCTAATGAGCCAGAATTGGTCATTCCTGTCTCCCTTTGTCTTTCTCGCTAATGACCTTCTGCAAAACGAGCAGTAGATAGTACGATCCCTGCTGACATTGAACTGTATTTGCCTTATCGAAATGTTTATTGAAACAGAAAGCAATGTGCACTTAGTTTTGAAACTGTGAAAATCTGCTTCCAGTATAATTCGCATGGACATGCAGTTGCGGGATGACTCTGCATATTAATAAAGTCATTCGTGACTTTGATTCATATAAGCCCCACAGTTTTCACGCACGTTGAACGCCAGGTAAAAAGCAGGCTACTAAAAAGTATACTTTTTCTAAAATACTGTAAATTCAGTGATAACTTTTCGATTACTCTGATGAGTAGTAACTCTAGGGTTTATTTGAGCTCTGTATTCTACGTAACTTCAAAATGAGTGTCCCATTTAAGGATGATAAGCAAGTGTGGACTTTCGTTATTTTCCGACCATATTGTAGACCCTAATATTACGACTATCTGAACTAATTCCTACTTATAGAGTTTTATGAACATTGAGGAAATTCATAAGGCCGGAAAACGTGTGCCATCAGTTAGGACAGTATCACCGACCATCTGATATCGGGCCTGATATCTAAGTAAGGTCTCATTAACTCTAACCTCGCTGGTTTCGAAAGATAGGCAACCTTGTCTCCGTTCCGAGCATGTCAGCTGATGAAATCTTTTTGCCTGTGAGGGTTTTCTCACTTTCAATAGTCTATCAAAAGCATGGAGTAATCCTGTAGTAACGGAAACCCTTACTTACGCTGTATAGAGGTCCTTTTTACCAAAGTTTCGAATGCTTTTTTGTTCAACAATCTAATTTTTTTAAACTGAGTACTTTGACAATTGCCAAAAGCTGTTAAGGTTCTTTCTGTTTACCCTAGTAATAACGGACACAGCCCCCACGACACTTATGCCAATAATGAAATGAATTGTTACTTAAAGCTATTGAATAGGTTAATTATTAAGGAATTCGTCGACTCTCTCAAGTAGGCAACGGTTTTCTTAGGTAGAAGGGCGCTCACGGATGTGGTACCAACTACTGATGCACTGCGTCCTACTTTTTTGGCATTCTATTGCACGCAGAGGTGTTCAAATAGGTAAAAAGATTTGTGCAGTATGCGCTGTGGTATCTGGGAAAGTTCACGCGTCTATCGATTGCAGCGTGATTCCTCCGGAGTCCATTCTTTTGGACGTTTCGGTGACTTCGGGCTCTGCGTTTGTGTCTGTATTGATTACAGCTGTGGAAGTTTGAACTGATCGCAGCATGAATATTCATTGCCACTAGTCTGATTTCACTGTAATTTGCTGATGAAACCTGAACCATGCAAAGTTCCAGGAGGCCTTAGCCCAGAAAGAGAGAGAGATCATTGAGGAAAAAGTCAGTTTTGAGACAATTGTAACGTAATTTTTGAAGTTCTTGTCTGTAAGTCAATTTCTCCTGCGCTGACCAGACGTCCCTCATACGTGCCTGTTTCGTCTAATTTCGGTCTGTTTAACTATTTTACAGTCGCTTGGCATGGAAAATTCATATTTTTCTTGCAGTGGAACAGCGAGCCTCTAAGATCCACAATTCAGTTTTATTGTCCGCCAGAAGACCAATATACCTTTACTTAGATTCTGTAATTTTCAGTCCATGGATAAGTGAATCAGTGGCTGTGTTCCTTGATTTTTCTGACTACAGCAAACTGTAAAACCCAGAAGGCCAAATAACTTGCGCACTGGAATGCAGTCAAACAGCTTCCCGCTCGAATTCCAATTACACAGGCTGTCACTAGAGTTTATAGACGCCACCGATGTTCCCATATTAGTGACTAGTAGTGCGAGCCAAATATAGGCTGGATCACGTTTTTAGATTTTCGGGTAAATATTTTTTAACCCATAGGTTGAGTAATGACATAGCTTAAAGTCGTAATGAATGCTCACCGATCGTTAACTGAACTCACTTCTCCCGATCTGCCTTGGGGCTCGTTCTTGAACCCCGTTAGCAGCCGCAGACCAGCTACTCGTAGCAGAGTAGTATTAGTATCATTCGTAGTAGTAGAAGTAGTAGTAGTAGCACTAGTATTAGTATTATATGTATTAGTTTTAGCAGTGGTTGTAATTAATATTTTTAGTAGTAGTAGTATTATTACTTAATAGTAGTAGTAGTAGTAGTAGTCGTAGTAGTAGTAGTAGTAGTAGTAGTAGTAGTAGTAGTAGTAGTAGTAGTAGTAGTAGTAGTAGTAGTAGTAGAAGTAGTAGTAGATGTAGTAGAATTAGTAGTAGTAGAATTAGTAGTAGTAGTAGTAGTAGTAGTAGTAGTAGTAGTAGTAGTAGTAGTAGTAGTAGTAGTAGTAGTAGTAGTAGATGAAGAATAATGTCCATACCTCCCGATCTAAAGCGGCACGACAACGAACCCATGGCTTAATGGCTAGAGCCTGGGACTTCTGATCAAACGGTAACAGGTTTTAGTCTCAGGTGTGGCACCACCTGGCGTTTATTAGGACTGGCTGATGACGATTAGCGAGCCAGAAATGGTTATTCGATTCTTTGCGGGCATTGTTAATAGCTCATAGTCGTTGCAATGGATAAATTAGTATCGTTTTGTCATAGTCAGTGATATCTCCTTGGTGACCAACATGGCAGAGCTTTAAACCGAGATTCGTGAGACCGGTGGTTCAACTCCAGCACAGGACGGACGTATTTTGGTTTTTCTATACTTTTTACTTTCCAATGACGCTCAAAATCAAAAAAACCACCACCTTCTGAAAATTTCGTGTCTTTCATGGAAAATAATTTTCTTCCTTGATGGTGCTCATTGGTGGGAATGAAAATATGGATATTCAGGCAGCGTATCTGAATGGGTGCAGTCAACTGGGAGTGGGGGTAGGGAGTTGTTGACACGTTGTAACTTTAAAAATTATGTCGTTCACTTTAAATTGGCGTTGAGGGGCTCATTTTACCTTGGCAATGGTTAGTGCAAACTTCTTGCCTCTGCATCCGATTCTAAACCAAACATGGGCACTCATTGGCTAGATGCACGTACATGCTCTGTGAAGTCGGTTGTGTATGGTAGTATTCATCCCGCCTCAGTATCTCATATCAGTGCATAATTTCTTATTAATTTTGGGTGTTCATCGCCCTACGGGTCTATCACATTCGCAGTGCATACAATAAAAAAGGCAAAAGGTTCAAAATGTTATTTTCAACGGTGACATTAATCGCGACGTTGACGTCACGTATCTTTATCCGAGGTATGCAAGTTTCCGAAGTGTCAAGTATGATCAGCAGTATCCTTGTTGGTTCCTCTTTTCTAACTTAACGATTTCCCTACTGTTTAACGTAAAGTGAGTGGACTGTGCTAAGCTCTTTTCGTGATACGCTCTTTTTTTACACTGTGCCCTACATTGAGAGATATTTCCCCTTATTTACTGCAGACATGTGAAACAATCCTAAACCATTCTGTGTGAAGCCTTTTAGCGGTTTCCATACGCCGGTAGGAATGCACAGCTGGTATTTTCCTGGAAGTTTATTGATATGCTCGTTGGCTCTACAGCTCCTGCGTTAAATTGACTTCTATCCCCAGAATTTGAGAGCCTGCACGTTTGCAGACATCGGCCAAAAAGGCAGACATCTCGGGGGCAGATAAAGTCATGGGGAGACCTTAGACACTGCTTCCACCAGGCCCGGGTCCCAATAGGAAGCGAGGTTGGACGCCAGTTGAAAGTGTGTCACATGCTGCACAGAATAATTGGAGAACAAGCTGGAACAGGTTGGCAGCTGGACGAGGGTACATGTCCGGTGCCATGGGAGTGGTGTCCCGAGTGTGTGTAGGACAGTTGGCATAGTGCTTTGGGCGAGAGCATGTCTGGGACAGTCTTGAAGTTTTAAGACGTGATTGGTTGGTGACAAGACTGCTGCTTGTACGCATATGCAAATACGCGCTAAAGGGACAGTGTTGCTACAGTGCCCGGAAGTGGATCCCTACAAACGCACCTCGGCTATCCATGCATCAAACAGTCATCCGTGTATACATGTCAAATATGAGAAACAAGCGCATATCGTCCAGGAAGCAAGCATGTGATGCAGTTTGTCGTCATCTTTCTGAAGACCAAGGTGAAGATAGGCACACATAGCATATGTATAGGAGAGCCTGGTTCTTGAGGAATTCCCTGCATTTGGAGTGGAGGACCAGTAGTTGTGGCCAACCTAAGGCGGCGACTGACATCCACCCAAGTTATTTACCAGTAGGCGTGATTCGGACAGGCCAATGATGCCTGGGAGATGTAGTATGGAATTGGGTTGATATATCTTGGATGCAGAGCTTATTTGCTCTCCGGATTTAATCAAATGCCCTTCGAAGCAAGGCTGTAGCTGTCGATACTGAGTCACTTCGCTAGAAATACTAACCGTTGCCCTCGGCTTGCCTCGTTTCTGCACTTTTATAGCTCCTGATTTCTAATATTTCAAATTGCACCCTTGCTAGCATTTTCTGAGTAGGTCACTTATTTGATCGTTGCTCATTTTGAATCCAAGCCACTCCTCTTTCTTGCGCGCGGACCAGGCGTGAGGGGCACGCATGGATATGTTGATTGGTTTGGTCAACCCACTTTGTCCGATTCCGCCACCGGTTTTAATAACTGGCTTTATATCGGGGAGGAAATTTCAGTAGATGCTGCGCAAGTCACCTATTGCTATAGAGTGATTTATGCGCAGGTCATCGAGCACATGGTGGACCTCGTTGTTAAGGACGGCAGAACTGACAGGGTTCATGCTTAGATTATTTTGCTAGTATGGCACAAGGTGTCGTCCACAAAAAAAGAATGCTTGAGGTCTTAAAACATGGGCAAAAGTGTTCAGGTTTTCATAAACACAAACTGCAGAAGCTATCATTTCAGTGAATCGATTGAGATCATCGAAAGCCACAAAGTATTCAGCGGAGTTAAAAGGACCGCTTTGACCCCGACCGAATCCACATTGATGGAAAGGCACTGTATTTTCCTAAATAACTCTCCTCTGTAACTAAGACAACGGTAGGCATGCGATCGCACCTGCCAATTATACCCACATTTCCTAGTCACTGACACGTTGCCTTGACACGTTGCCATATGAAAAATTATATTTCTTAAAAAATTCCAACCGTGAAAGTAAACAAAATTCTTTGCACAGCTGCCAACCACATTGCAAACATAAGGCCTGGAAAGCCACCTCAAAACTTATGGAACTGATAATCCCCTCGGACACGCTCAACTCCCCCAAATCCTTAAATTCTGGCTCAAGACGTACTTCACTTTTGACGGAAGAAGCTAGGGGCAGGTGAAAAACACGCCAATGGATTCCCCGATTTCGGGATTCATAGCTGAGGTGGTCCTAGAACGGGGTGGAGTCACTGGTCTTCCGACAATACAAACCGAAATTCCGGGCTCGGTATGTGGATGACACTTTCGTCGTTATCGAAAGAGATCAGGTGTTATAATTTTTCAGTTCAGTTTTATTAAGGGAAATACAGGAGACCGTTTTTGAGCTCCCTATTGGTTACAAAGTGCCTAATAAAACACCGATGTGTAAGGAAAATTGAAAAGTGTTTTCCATACAGACTGAAAAAAACAAGCAGCCATCGGCTAGTCGACAAAATACACTTAAAAGACTACCCAATTATTGCAAGTAGTACAAGTACATGCAATTGAACTAGGAGGTTTGATAAGCGTCGAGTTTCCGCTTAAAAGAATTCACGGTGGTAGAGAGAAGAACATCCGCGGGCAGAGCGTTTCACGCGGGCACCCACTCAGTTACTGAAGAATTAATTGCGTCCATCGACCCTTGCTTTACCTGTGCGTAGTTTTAAAGGGTGACCTCGCAAGGTGGGCGTGTTAGTCAGAGTGAAAAATCATTGGGAATAAAAGCAACAGTCCAGGCCATTCATAATGCGAAAGGTTAATATGAAATCCCCTCGTAGTCGCCTGTAGGAAAGAGTAAAAGGTTGAGTTCTGACAGTCTGCTTTCATAGGGTAGTATTCACAGGCCTTTGGCGATTTTTGTCGCCCATCTCTTCACCTTCTCTAAGATGGTACTATCCTTGGCAGTCCAAGGTCTCCATGCCTGTATGGCATATTCTAGGTGCGGCCGCACGAAGCTTTCAAATATTTTGGAGAAAATGTCTTTGTAGAATCCCATAAAGGTGCGCCTAATGAGTCGCAACACGGACATGGCTGATTTGGCCACCTTCGTACAGTTCAGTGTTGGTTTGAGTGACAATGTCATCCACACACCCAAGTCCTTCTGACTGTCAACTGGTTGCAATGGTGTACCATTTAGAAAGTTAATTCTCGGGTTGGAGGCTTCACAGCGGCCAATTTGAAGAAAATTGCACTTACTGACATTGAATGGCATAAGACAATGCTTTGACCAGTCGTCGAGTCTGTTCAAATTCAGTTGCAGATGGTCTTTCTCTGCCGTACTGCCAACAACTTTCCATAGTTTTATGTCGTCAGCGAACAGGAAAACATCACAATCAAGGTCCATGATACAGTCATTCATGAAAACAAGGAATAATGAGGGGCCCAAAACTGAGTTCTGTGGGACGCCAATCACAACGGTTACTTCAGAGGACTGCTGGCGTCCAACTTGTACTCTTTGGGATCGTCCAATCAAAAGGTTCTGGATTCATACAAAGAGGCTTCAACGAACTCCTTCGCTGCGCAGTTTATACAGGAGAAGTTGGTGAGGAATGCTGTTGAAGGCCTTTCGGAGTTCGATGATAATGGCATGCAGCATTTTTCCTACGTCACGTGCTATTGTCCAAAGTTCAAGTGAGAAGAGTAGGTTCGTAAGACAAGACCTACCACTGCGAAAGCCGTGTAGGGCATCGGAGAGGAGGTGATTCGGCTCGAGGGACTGCATCAACGCTTTCTTGATTATTTTCTCCATGAGTTTGCAACAAATGTAGGTAAGGCTCACCAGTCTGTAGTTATTCGCAGACGCTCAGCTTCCCTTCTAGAAAAGCAGAGTGGTGGTTGCGGTCTCCCTATCGGAGGAAGACACCCTGTAGCAAACTACAACTGGAAGAGTAAGGCCAGTGGCTTGGCCATTTCAGAAGCTAGCTCCTTCAACAGCTTGACCGGGATTACATGGGGCGCTGGGGAAGTCAACTCGTTCAGGTTTTAGGAACCCTTCCTGAATGATTTGTCTATTGAATTGGACTATTTCCATAGTAGGCATTACCTCGTCTTCAAAAGTGGGGGGAAATGCAGGTTCTGTCATTACGACGGACTGGAAAAACTGAAAAATGTTTAGCCGTATCCCTGTCCTCCGAGATTTCCGCGCCCTCGACAGTCCGCAATAATGGTATCGAATCCTTGTTTCGCGTGTTCTGCCTTATGTAACTGTAAAGGACTTTGGGATTAACCATGGAATGGTTCAACAGATCCTCTTCAAAAACCTGTCGATCTCTGGCGATGATAATTTTGACCTAGTTTCCTTGCAACTTGTAGCTGTTGAGGGATCCCAGTGTCTGATCAACGCAGGATCTTTTCCACAATTTTCTTCTTCTTGTTAATCTCCTTCTTTAAGGATGGAGTCAACCAGTGAGGTCTGATTGTTAGCCTTCTTTTCATGATTGAGCATTTTTAGAAATGAGGTTGCGGACTACGGCTTTGAATTAGCCCAAGCCTCGACGATATCGTCGGAGAATATGGATGTCCAGTCGATAGAAGAAAGGTCATTTTCCATCTGTTTGAAATACTTATGGCAAATATTTGGTCGGAGATCAAGTGGTTAAGCCGGCAAAGAAAATACTGTGTATTCCCACTTGAGAATCACGTGATCGCTCTTGCGTAAAGGGAGTTAACAATTCACAACGTCGATGTTGTCAGGTGACTTAGTGGACACGAGGTTGAGGCAGTTCATCTGCTGACCCTCGCGAACCCGCGTAGGAAACAAGACCTGTTGGGTCAGAAGCAAATTTCCAGTTGTGCACAGAAGCTGCTGAAAGAACGATGCTTTAGAGCAGTCGGCGGAGGCGGATTTTCCGTCAATGTTAGGTGCATTAAAGTCCCCAACCACGAGAGTATTCGGTCGCGTAGAAAATACCTTAAGCCCATCCAGCAATTGGGCATCAGCTTCATGGTGGTTTCCGGGGTTCGATACACCGTTAAGATATCAAGGCTTTGAGAACCCGCTACTCTTTTGGTAAACTATACTGCTTCCGTACAGGTCAACTTAGACGTTTTTTTCTGAAACATGCAAGCCATTCTTTACGACTGTTACGATACCTCCACGCCTTCAATTTTCTGACGAAACAGTTGGAATCCAGCTCCATGTCGCCAGCCTGTTCCGACAACCTGGTTTCTGTTATTGTGATGGCATCTGAGAGCAGGTCACATATATGGATTCTCAAAACATCCATTTTTGGTAGGAGGCTTTGCACGTTAGTGTACATTAAGCTCAGTTTTGAGTTCAGGCGTGGTCCGTTTTTAGCACCGACCAAGTCTACTGGAGTAGCTGTGCGGTCATACGAACCGGTTTGATCCACAGTGAGGCAGAAAGTCGTTTTACTACCTGATCTTTGTAGATTATCAGGTTCTGTTCTCCGTTGGTGCGCCTTGTCTTCAATTTCAGGACTAGTTCGTGACGGTTTATTCGTTCTGCAGAGGAGTAATCCGGCTGAAAAAACACACCCTTGTGCGAATGCTTCAGTTGAAAACGCCTGGAAAGTATTAATTTTAGCTTGTTACTTGCCACCTAGGACGACTTTGACGGGTTGTGGTCGTGTCTGTGGGGTGAAGTTTAAATGACTTCCAAGACGAAAGGCCTTTAGGATAATTATTTCCACCGATAACTGCAGCATTTCGTTGATGAGTTCCTGGAATTGCGCTAAGTCAGCGGTAATTCGTTCTTTGGGGTGTTAGCGGGAGACTCAAAGAGACCCTGGATTATGATGCAGTCACCCTTACCGGGCTGTCCACTGTTTCCAGCAGCATGATTATCATTCGCTGACACTCTAGCTCTGTCGAAGTGGACTGGTGAAGAGGAGGCGGCGGCTGCGCTATTAATGCATTTTTCTCCGTGCAACTCGTCTGCTGTTTTAGGTAAGGCATCATGGATGATTGTTTATTGTGCTCGACCTTAAGGGCCTTTACTCATAGGGCTCTGTGGAGTACTTGACCTTTTCGAAGTTGAAACTTTCTTAACTGGGGCTTCAACTCTGCTCATAGGGGGCAATGCGAAAGGGTAGCTTATTCCGCCCTGGGTACACTGCTTTACGGCAATGCACTGGTTGACTTCACTTCTAAATTAGCCTCCAAAAATGCGCATACTGTCAAAGGGCTGATTGCATTGATCGGTATCTGTTGCATTTCTTTTACTTCTTCTGTGCGTATACCTTTATCAATTTAATTTTGCACTTGCTTTTGCTTGACGGGCGAGTCTTGCATATGCCCCTTCTGAGTCTGGTGACCTTTCACTGTGGTAATACGTGCGCTTCTGTTCTTATTCTTTTGCACTTTGCGAAGTGCTATTGGACTATTGTTTACAGATGTCTTACATATCACTTTCCGACTTTCTGGTGATTCACTGTGCAGGATGGCCCTCACTCCACTGCGAGTAAATGTTTGCATGGCTAACGCCGGTTGCTCCTTTGAAGCAAGATTCCTGTGTATAATTTCTTTCAAATTGTTTACTTCTTCCTCTAGTTGCTTTAAAGGATATCTCAACACCGTCTTCCCAGATATTCAATTCACGATGGAGGAAGAAGAATACAACCAACTAGACTTCATCTTCCGCAAATATTGGGGTGGTCAAAAAAATAAAGTGTTCGGGAAAGGGACAAATACGACGCAAGTACACGGCTTCAGTGACAACCACACACGACAGTTCGACCGTCGATTTTGAAGAGGTCCACCACATGCTCCACACCATGTAATGCAGGGACGGTGACTTGCGCGTGAATTAGTTTTAAGTGATAGTAGCCTTGCGCTGCAGCTACCGCACTCATCTCCTCCTCCCCCACCTGAGCCCGGTGTCAAGACAGAGTCAAGAAAACCGGCAATGGGAGAGGGCGCAGGTGGCTAGCGCGGCCGGAGCCGCCACTGGGCGTACCAGCACACCTGACTCGGACCCGACGGAGTGGGAGTGCCATAAAGGCCAAATTAAGAAGGAGCCATTGCAGCCTGACTCTCAGTCCACCAGTCAGCCACTACACACAAAACACACAATTTGGCTAACCAGGCGATCCGAGTTATCCCGTCAGTTGGCAACATTCCAAGCCACGGCATTTAGCGCACCGTGACAGTTTCAAGTGCCTCAGATTGTTCATGGTGAGGAAAATGCGCTGAGCTGTCGACCTCACTCTCTCCCACACCATCAGACCACTGTCCGAGCCGGTCAGTTGCCTGATGTGGGAGTGGGCGCATTGGCTGACGGATCGGCGTACCCGTCTTCGCGCGCCACAACACGACCTGGCCCCCATAACATACAAACAAGGATTTACTTACTCAGGGGATATGGAGGGGCCATCGCCGTCTGACTCCCAGTCCACTGGTCAGCCACTCGACACACACAGCACATACACTGAGCCGACGGCGTGGTCTGGTGGAAGCGTCAGATTCGAAGCCTACCCAGCCACGGTTTATAGGAAACCATGATATACTCTGGTAAATGGTGATTTTAAGGGTGTTGTCGATGTATTGGTGTAGCTATAGCCTCCAGTGGTTTACCGGAGGTTGTCATGGAGGCACATGTGTCTTAATAGGCCCATGCCGTGTGTAAATGTGCGGGAGCAGTGACGGCAGTTGAGACGGGCACGTTGACTGTATGTCGGAGCCCCAGGCACTGGTTCACCAGCCTCCGTGCGATGGATTCGCAGGTGACCGACCAGGCCGATGCGTGAGTTGAAGTTGTGGGCGCAGTGTGGGCAGGAGAAATCGGTAGAGGCTGGGGGATATCATTCATGGTAGTGGGGGTGGCAGGGGCGCTAAGTATGGCAGGAGCGGAGGGTGTGCATGGTGTATCGGTGATGTCGGCATTGTGGTGAATTCCGCTGTCATGGATGCGCATGTGACCGAATAGGCCCATGCCATGAGTGAATGCGCGAGGACCGTAAGGGCAGTGGAGGTGACGATCTCTACTGTGTGTTGGTGCTCCAGGCACTGGCTCACCAGTCTCTGTACGATGGATTCGCAAGTGACCGACCAGGCCGATGCGTGAGGTGAATGTGCGGTGGCATTGAGTACAGCTTAGGAGAGATTCCCCATCGCTGATGGTGGCGGTGGTGGTAGTGAAGGCGAAGGCGGTGGTGGGGGTAACAGGCGATGAGTAGAGGGATGTGGTCTCTATGACGGTGGGAGTAATGGAATTGATGCCAGGGGTGAGGTTGGGGAGTCAGAATGAGGGTTGGCAGAATTTGACGTAGAAATCGGAATTGTCGGATTGTTGGTGTATTGCGTCCGAAGATGTCCAACCAGGCCGATTCGCAAGCGGAAGATGCGTTGACAGCGCGGGCATGTTGGCAGGGCCTGGGCATTGGCGGTGTAGGTCCGGGGCGCTGGTGACTTTCATGCCGCTCTTTTGGCCTTGGCGGCGGCGATCCGGTTGGCCTCATAGATTGCTGAACCAGTCTTCACTGATCATCTCCATGCCGATCTATCATGAACAAGGTCCTCCCAGGTCTCCAGATTGATTTGCAGTTGCTTCACCGATTTCTTCAAAGTGTCTTTGTAGCGTCGTTTTTGACCTCCCTGGCGGCGAGAACCCGTAGCGAAATCTCCGTAGGAAAGTCGTTTGGGTAGTCGCTCGTCGTCAATTCTTACCAGGTGGCCGCTCCATCGCAGTTGCCCTTGCCTCAGCATGGCGTGGATGCTGAGGATTCCGGTCCGCTCCAGGACTTCCGTGTCCGGGATCTTGTCTTGCCATCTCAGCTTCAGTATTCAGCGGAGGCAGCTGAGATGAAAGTGATTCAGCTTCCTGGCTTGGTTCGAGTAGACGGTCCAGGTTTCCGCTCCGTAAAGGAGTGTCGTCAAGACGACGGCCTTGTACATCTTCAGTTTGGTGTTCAGGTGAATACCGTGGCGATTCCACACGGAGGCCTGCAGCCGGCCGAAGGCCTGACTAGCTTTGGAGATCCGTTGGGCAACCTCGTCATCGATTCTCGTGTTGTGCGACATCGTGCTTCCTAGATAAGTGAAGGTTTCCACGTTTTTGAGTTGAGCACCGTTGACATTGATTCGAGGAGCATTGTATTCCGCGCTGGGTGGCGGCTGGTGCATGACAATCGTTTTGGCTGTACTGATTGTTAATCCAAAATCGGCGCAGCCTTCGGCGAAAGAGGTCCATGCTCCTTTGCATGTCCTCCTCCGTCACTGTGTTAAGGGCGCAGTCGTCCGCGAATAGCAAGTCATGGACTGTAGTCGTAGACACGCGCGTTGGAGCCTGCATACGCCGACTGTTGAGAAGGCGCCCGTCAGTTCTGTAGGCGATGCGGATACCAGGCTGCTCATCACGGTAGGCGTCCATCAACATAGCCGAGAACATGAGACTGAAGAGGGTGGGGGCCAGTACGCAGCCCTGCTTCACTCCGTTGGTCACTGCGATTGCTTTCGGATACCATCCCGTTGTCAGTGACGCGCGCCGTCATCCCGTCATGAAGCTGATGCAACATGTGCGTGAACCGCTCTGGACAGTCGAATTTCTTCATGAATTTTCCACAGTCCGTCACGATTCACCGTGTCAAAGGCTTTCGTTAGATCCACGAAGGTAGTGTATAGGTGAGCTCGCATCTCCTGGCACTTCTCTTGTAGTTGGCGTGTGGAAAAGATCATATCGGTTGTTCCGCGGTGTCGGCGGAAGCCACATTGGCTTTCCGGGAGCAAGCCCTGCCCTAGGTGACCGTTCAGACGATTGAGAAGGATACGGGCGAAGATCTTCCCGGCGATGTTGAGCAACGAGATGCCTCTGTGATTATCGAAGGGTTCCCGGTTCCCCTTCCGTTTGTAGAGATGAACGATGGTTGCGTCTTTGAACTCCTGAAGAACTTGTCCTTGGCGCCACATCTCCTGGAAGAGTGTTGTGAGTTATGTCATCAGCCGGGGCCCGCCGTGCTTGTAGACTTCCGGTAGGATTGCGTCGGATCCCGGTGCTTTACCGCTGGAAATCTGTTTCACGGCCCGTATGTTTTCCGGTAGGGAAGGCGGCAGATCCAGGTCATTGTTCGTGTCCACTTGAGGGAGTCGGTCAATGGCAGCATCGGAGATGGCTGATGAGAAATTAAGGACATTTCTGAAGTGCTCGGCCCAGCGCTTTAGAAGTTGCGATTTCTCTGTCAACATTGTTGTGCCGTCAGAGCTGAGCAGCGGTGCGGTCCCCTTGATACACGGACCGTAGATGGCCTTGATGGCTTTGAAGAAGTTTTTCATTTCATTGCGGTCCGCATACCCCTGGATTTCCTTAGCCTTTCGGATATCCAGGCATCCTACATCTCCCGCAACCGTTGCTGTACAAGGCACCGGCATCTGAAGAAGGCTGCTTTGGTGGCATCAGTCAGAAGGTCCATGTAGGCTTTGTGTAGTCCATTCTTCTCCGCGAGTAAGTTGCTGATGTCAGCGTCATTGTCGTCAAACCAGTCCTGGTTTCGACGGCGTGCGCGTCCGAGGACTTCGAGGGCGGTGGACTGGATGACATTTCGCAGTTGACACCATCGTGTCTCCACGGTAGCATTATCAGCTGGAGCATGCAGGTCCTCCAGTTTCTCGGTTATTTGGTTGCTGAAATCAAAAACAGTGAGCAGGCAAATTTAATAAAATAGTATTTAACTTACCTGGCGGCCTCTTACCTTGGGGCCTTCGTCGGGGTTGCAGTCGGAGCCTCATCTGGGAGATGACGAGGCGGTGATTTGTCCAACCATCGGCATCGCGGATCGCCTTGGTTACCAGCACGTCCTGTCGATCTCGCCTCCGGACGAGAACATAGTCCAGCAGATGCCAGCGCCGCGACCGAGGGTGCATTCACGTGACCTTCTTCCTCGTCGGAAGGCGGAAGAAGGTGTTTGTCAGCAAGAGACGGTGTTCCGCAAACGTGCGTTGAAGAAGAAGGCCGTTATCGTTACAGCTACCGAGACCGTGGGGACCCAGCACTCTCTGCCAGGCAGCGTGGTCCGTCCCGACACGGCATTGAAGTCACCAAGGACAATTAACTTGTCCACCTTCAACACAGTCGCCAGCAGAGCGTGCAGGTCCTCGTAGAATTTGTCCTTCGCCGCATCAGAGCTCGTCATTGGGGGAGCGTAGGCGCTGATGATGGAGGCGAACTGGTCTCCCCGAAGAGGCAGGCGGAGGTTAATCACGCGATCATTGATACCCTGTGGCAGACAGGGCAGACGTACCACGGTGTCGTTCCGGATGGCAAAGGCAACACCAGCGTCGCGTCGCTCTACCATTGGTCGGCCGCTCCAGAAGAAGGTGTAGCCGGCACCCACCTCCTCCAGCTAACCCTGCTCAGAGAATCTGGTCTCGCTGAGAGCAGCAATGTCCACCTTGTAGCGCGCCAGTTCCCGAGCGACGAGCGCCGTCCTCCGTTCCGGCCGGTTGCTCCTAGGATTGTTTAAAAGGGAACGAACATTCCAGGCTGCTTGTGTGAGTGGACTCACCCGAGCAGCCTGGAGGGTATAGCGAGGGGGATTGGGACGGGGGGTATTGTTGTTTGTTTGAGTTTTACGACCGCGTATTTTCGGCAGAGGTGATAGCCAAGCGAGCTGCTTGAGTCTTGGTACTCCGGCGCGCATTAAATTAAAAGGTGCAATAATCTTCCGCGTCCCTATTCTGTGTTCCGATTTTGCCTAAGCAAAATACACGCGGGGAGGACATGGGTGACCAAAAGGCAGGGTGACAGTGGGCCGTATGGCCGAGTAATCATCACGCCAATGATTGGAAGTGGTGATGAAATCACGGCTGTTAATGACTCGAGGGCGGACCAACAAGCCAGCATCGCATCAACCACGAACCCAAGCAATGACCACGAGGACTGTCAAATAAGTTAAGCGTGTGAACGTCTGTCAACCACGCCCTATAAATACTGCGCCTGGGAAGCACGCTGTCATACAACACGAGAATCGAAGAGGTTGCTCAACGGATTTCCAAAGCCAGTCAGGCATTCGACCGGCTGCAGGCCTTCGTGTGTAATCACCACGGTATTCACCTGAACACCAAACTGAAGTTATATAAGGCCGTCGTCTTGACGACACTCCTTTACGGAGCGGAGACCAGGACCGTATACTCGAACCAAGCCAGGAACCTGAATCACTTCCATCTCAGCTGCCTCAGCAGAATACAGAAGCTGAGATGGCAAGACAGGATCCCGGACACGGAAGTCCTGGAGCGGACCAGAATCCTCAGCATCCACGCCATGCTGAGCAAGTGCAACTGCAATGGAGCGGCCACCTGGTAAGAATGGACGACGAGCGACTACCCAAACGACTTTTCTGCAAAGATGTCGTTAAGGGTGCTCGCCGACAGGAAGGCCAAAAACGACACTACAAGGACACTTTGAAGAATTCTCTTAAGCAACTGCAAGTTAACCTGGTGACCTGGGAAGGCCTCGTTCAGGATAGACTGACATGGAGAAGATCTGTGAAGACTGGTGCACTAATCTATGAGAACAACCGGATAGCCCCTGCTAAGGCCCAAAAGGGTGGCCCGCGAGGCACAAGCACCCCGGATCAAGACCGCCAATGTCCAAGCCCTGCCAACGTGCCCACGTTGTCAACACACATTCCGCGCGCAAATCGGCCTGGTCGGACATCTTCAAACTCAATGCAACAACAATCCCATAACATCAGCCTCTGTCACACGTGCCTCAGACCCCACGACGACCACCCCAACAACTGATAACAACTTCCTCGAGACCTCGCTGCCCACGATCAATGGCACCATCCTCCCTCCTCCCCCCATGCGTAGATATCGGCGACGAACACCATTGGCCCGACTCCCAACACCTCAGTGGCCACCTCCGACTACCTGTTACCTCCTACCTCCACCACCACCACCGCTCCTAGAACTAGCGATGGGGACTCGGTACTCGAACATTCACCTCACATATCGGCCTGGACAGTCACTTGCAAATCTATCGCACAGCGACTGGCGAACCATTGTCAGGAGCACCAACACACCACAGAGACCGCTGCCTCCAATGCCCTCACTGTCCACGCGTATTCACGCATAGCATGGACCTGCTCAGTCGCATGCGCATCCACAAAAGCGGAATCCACGGCGATGTCAGCAAATTTGTGCACTCATCAACACTTCCTATATTCCGCCCATGAGCTCGACTACCAGTACCAGCAGCAGAGCCCCGCAGACTCAGCACCTCCCGACCTATCTTGCCCTCATTGCTACCGCACATGCACATCACGCATCAGCCTGGTCGGTCACTTGCAAATCCATCGCACAGAGACCGGCAAACCAGTGCCAGTAGTACCAACATACATCCGCCACACCCGACTCAAGTGTTCGGACTGCCCACGCGCATTCACACACCGCATGGACCTATTAGGTCACATGCGTCTCCATGAAAACTTGTGGTAGAACACCGCTGGCTATACTACAACACAGCATCTCTTCTCATCAGCCTACGCACCTCACCTGATCACATGCAACACCACAAAAACATGCTCTCAGTCTGCATTACTGATTGAGAGGTAGGATCCTCTGCGGCATGTATGATCTGAGCTTGAGAATATCACGGGACGATAGGTGTCGTGGGTTTGAAGGTTGCCAAATGACATTTACACTCAGACCTCGCAGTCAGTCTAACGCGTGTTGTGTGGACTTGCTGACTGGTTGTCTGAAAGTCAGGCTGCGATGGATCCTTAACATGACTTATAGCTATCTCACACTGGTGAGCCGTTCAACCCCGTGCTGTGTGAAATCCTGGTGCTTGTGTTTGGGGGGCCAGGTCGTGTACGTAGTACACGTAGCAGCTGCGCCCACTTCCGCATCAGACAACTGACCGGATCGGACGGTGGTCTGATTGTGGGGGCGAGTGAGGTCGACGGCTCACCGCATTTTCCTCACTATAAACAATCTGACGTGCTTGAAACTATCACGGTGCGCTAAAAGCCGTGGCTTGGAAGGTTGCCAACTGACAGGATAACTCGGACCACGTGGTTATCCCAGTGTGTTTTGTGTTGAGTAACTGACTGAGAGTGAGGCTGCAATGGCTCCTTCTTAATGTGGCCTTTGTCCCTCCCACTCCGTCGGATATGAGCCGGGTATGGTGGGACGCCCAGGGACGGCTCCGGCCGCGCCAGCTACCTGCTTCTTCTCCCGCATCCGGTCTTCTTGAATTTGTCAGGACACCGGGTTCAAGTGGGGGATGAGGAAAATTTTGCGGTAGCTGCAGCGCAAGGCTAGTATCACTTACAACTAATCCACGTGCAAGTCATCGTCCCTGCACCACCCTTCTGTGGAGCATACGGTCGTGTATAAATACTCCTCCATTTGTGCCCCATATAACTCTGCTGTGCGACGGTCTCTGAAGATGGGTGCGATCGTATCTCCGTCTTCGCTACTGCTTCCTAGGTCTTGCCTCTTCGCTTCTGTTACCACACTGCAAACTACACTAATTCTTAGAGGTTTCTTTTCTTTTGTTACCCTTGCGCTGCTTTCTTTACTCGGTCGTTTGCACGAACATGTACCCCTAGAAGTTAAGCTCTTTCAGGTGACACGAATTGTTAGGTCATCGGAAGTCTTTAAAAAAAATCGGTTTCTAACCAATCTAACATGGTTCTCGTAGCTCCATTCGTATAGATCTCTCACGGTTAAATGGAGGCCTAAGCCGATGCAATTCGGTTAGCTCCCAAGTTATAAGGAATCTATCATGAAGTGGAGCATATGCAATGAGTTGTCATCTACTTTATATCCCGTAAACAAGTATCGTTCTCACATAAATTGACGTCCTAGTAACAGAATCCATGGTGGACAACTAAATGGATGCTACCAGAAAGCTCACGAGGAATGCGGGAGGATCCACTAATGAGCTGAACACCGCGGAGTTGTGCCAGGTAGCGGAAGTATGTCAGTGAAACACGTGTCTGTGCTGCCAATATATTACATCGAGTAATCATATATAGAAAGGTGAGTCAGCATTTTACTGATGGAACATCCCTACCAACCCACCCACACATGAAAATCCTTAATTTTTCTGAGTAAGCATCATGTCAATGTTCCAGGAGATGAGCCAAAAATAAATGGCAATTTTTAATTAAGCTTATAAAATGAAATACAAGTTCAGTATGAATAATGACAACTGGGTTAAGCTAGAGCGAAGTGCATAGGAAGAGTGAAAATGTTAGCAACAAGTCAGCGCTGCACATAAAAACAAAAAATGAGAAAGTTCTTTTGATTGCCAGACTAAAGCTTGTCCGTAAGGTCCAAGTCTGCAGTTAGGGTTCGGGCCACTACGACGATCACGACCTCTGCTTGGCCTTCAGGTCTGACACAGCTGCCTTAATGGCATCCTCCGCGAGCACTAGATTAGAGTAAAAGACGATGAATAAGAGCAAAAGAAAAATGAAGAGACAAAGGTTACACGGCTGTCGATGGGAACGTATAGCACAGGTGGCTAGATCATTGGCTGTACTGAAGCCTTCTTGCTGTTGTGGGTTAGAACCCATCGAGGCCGTCCAGGTTTTTTCACAATTAACTTATCCAAATATTCCAAAACTCCTTATTATGTAAGCTGTAATTATTAAGTCAAGTTTTATCGAGGTTACCATGTGATTACTAGGACACGGTACTAGTTGAGGGAATGGGGGACACGTGAATCCGCAAAATGTGTGACAGGAAAAGACCGCTGAGGTGTACTAACTAATGAAGCTAATGGCGAAAAATTCCAATTCCACGCCTAGACCGCTGATTTGCCGGCGTGGAAGTTAACACGACACAGCCTTTTAAAGACAGAGGAGAAGAAGCCTGTGACAAATATTAACAAGCCCATACACGCTACAAAGTGTAGATTCAGACAACTCTCGTATCTAACAAGCGTCAGTGATAGGCCGCAAGAATTAGTTTTCATCTAGAGATCACAGTTCGATAAACGTTAGTATAGGTGAGTGCAGTTACAACCGGGATAAGGTCCACACGTCAAATCGCATTACCTCTGGTGCCGAAGAGGGACCCGTTTGGCGATGAAAGTACAAGGTCACATATTATGTCTATGGCCAATACTGTCGCAGGGGTCAAAGATGCCGGCCCCCGAAGGTTAAAGAGGGTTAGCATCTTTTAGAATCGATTACCAAGACAGGGCTCGTAAGAAAACCAATGTGCGTGGGATACACTTTGCAGAAACGATAGGTTGTTCCAGGGGCCCTGATTTACGTGGTTACTCCGCTCGACCCGAAACTAGCACTCCGCTGTGCCTCCACGAAGCCGTGTTTTTCGTGATGTTAACACTCCGGCAACCATATCGACCGAGGCACTATATCACATGAAGACGGTGGGGTTTTCCTTACACAGCAAAGCTGTGTGCGTGCGAATCAGCCAGTGAAGATAGGGCAGCCACATAGACAGCTTTAGCGCCTAGTCAATCATAGCTACCCGACTTTAACTCATCACCCCTCCGAAACTGCGGAGCGTTCCAAAGGTGCATAAAAATGATGCTCCCCTCCTGTCTACGGCATCACTCAAAAGCACTTTAACTTACGGACGAGCGAAGTGGCTGGTTCGGCATCTCAACATTCCGGGCTGATGATTCAGACACCGTGGTCAAATTGTTTTCTAGTTCCCTGGATCTGGAAATCTAGATCATCGGAGTACTCCTAAAAAAGCACATATGAGACGGAGAATCGCGGAAGACACACCCAACCCAAAAGCCTGAAGTTCTATTCCAAAACGCCAATGATGACCAGACTTCCGGACTCGTAAATTCAAACACAGAACACGGTCAAAAGCTGGTTAACGGCACTTCTCCGTGCTCTCCCCCTTCTCTCCCTGGCACGGTTCTCATGGTCTCTTGTTCCCCTCCCTCCACACTTCCGGTCCCTACTGGTGATAAAAACGACCTGTAATTACTTCTTCTTATCACTCGCAAGTCTTAATTGTAATCCGTCCTCATATAAACGAACTGTCATAATGATAATGTGTGAAAATCAATTATCACACACCAGGCTTCGGTAACAGTCTAATAGACAAAAACCATAGTAATTGTCAGCGGTAATTGGCACGCCATGGTAGAATAACCATCTGCATTATCAAAATCGGCGAGTTTGCAGTCAAGTTCTCTCAAGTAAGACAGGCATTTAGTAGGCTACAGCATTCGGTTTGTAGTTGTCATGGCACCCTCCTCGGCATGAAACGCAGGGCTGACACTCCGACAAGACTGCGGTAAGAAAACTTGGAACATCCCAGCGAGAAGAAAAAAATTCAAACTAAATTGTTTTCGAAGGCTACTGAAGGTTAAATGGCCGGAAAATCTCAGCCATCGATGTGACTAGGTTGTCTGGCAAGTTGAACATCTACAACTCTGAAGGAACGGTCAAATCATGAGTATGAGCGCACGTCGAAACCACTATTCTATAGGGACGTCACCGCGAGCACGCACAGACCGGATGAACAAAAAGACACTCTAAGGACACATTAAAAACCCCTCAAGTACTCTTCAAATTTACCAAGCGACGCTCGCAAAGGACCAGCAGGCACGGCAGACAGCTGGTGAAAAGAAAACGCTTATTTTCGAAGCCAACCGAATAAAGAAGGTCAATACATTTATAGGTGGGATGCCGCAGACCAACTTAGCCAATGGCCAACTCTGCTCCAAATGATACTAATGTGAACGAGTGTACGAGGCTGGGGTTTGGCCTTGTCAGACACCTTCAAATTCACAAAAAGGTCAACATTGCCAATACACACGCCGGCACAACAAAGTAACTACCAGCACCAGCAACGTCACTCATTACATCCAACCAGGTGTTATCAGTTCTGGTTTGCCCTAGTCAAACATTTTAATACCTACGGCAACGCGAACGTAATTAGGACACAAGGGACATCCACGACGGCCAGTAGTCAAAACAGCCTCAAATTGTCCGCACTGGGATTACACCGTTCAATCACGGATCGGCCTGGTCAACCGGCTAGAAATCTATCACAGTATGACTAGGGAATTGTCATCTGGAGCTCTGGTGAACACCCGTTACACATACCTTTCTACATTGAATCAGGGCAGTTGAACACGGCATAGGCATATTCGGTCATATGCGCACACACGAAAACGTTCAAAAGACAGTACAATCCAACTATTACTCTACCCCAGCACACAAACCCCCCTAAAGTATACAAGGACCGACTCGGCACACCAACCAGCAGTCAGGTGTCAAACGTCAGTTAGACAACAACCGTATGGTCTAATTCGTCAGCATTGTGGTGGTGAGCAAAACACCTTATGTAAGAATATGCACACCGCATGCGCAGACGGAGGGTTTACGCAACGTCATTCGCTGAGACCAATCTATTTACGAGTTCGTCTACACGCGCGGACAGGACGTCATGTTATGGTAGAGGTAAATAAAACTGCTCAGTGTTGAAGTACCCCCTATCGCCACAATGAAGCGCCTGACCCTATTACGATGCGCAAACAGCTCCAGCTTAAAATGCTACCAGCCGATGAGATAAATAGGTTATACTTAGAGCCATAAGAAAATATTTTACCAAAGAAACATCGATATCAATTTGTTACTGCCGAATCCGTGGGGACGGTCATGTTCAACTTATCAGTTCTGCATTAGCTAGACAACGGACACGGCCAGTCGCTCAAATAACATCCGAGGACGCAACGTACTTGTAGGACATAGAAACAGGGACAGGAACAGAGGGAGCAGGGAAAGGTTTCTAAGAAAACAACTGAGCTTTCAGTAACTTTCAATGCCGCGAAAGTTTTAACCTTAGCGAAGGGTTGCACCTGTTCCACGTCAGTGCCTGGCCATCTACTATCATCGCATTGCTAAACTTATCGAAATTAGTCTAGGTAGCTCCAGCACGAAGCCCATTCAAAGGGTATAACACGTTTTATTTGACTAACCAACCAAGTGAAACACTGAGCGCGAATCACGGAGCTACGTCATGTCGATCGTGATCAGGGGGAGCAAGTACAAGTGAGGATTGTGCTCATCGACCTGGTTTGGATGAAGGACAAGGCATCATCACTTTGTTTTTTTCCCTACAGTCTAAACATCGGCTGCTGCAGGTCACCACAAACAGACGAGCAATCAGGTGTAGTGTACGGACCGAGAAAGGCAGACTGGAATTACAATAGTTAGCGTGCTGGCCTTCAATTCAGACATTAGAACCCGAGACAGTCACCATTTTGCGAGTCTGGGTCTGTCAGCCACAACCTAAATACTAGGATAACGTCATACGGGGCACCTCCTTCGAGGGACAAAATCACACAGCCTATCGTATTGCCATAAGAAGAGATAGAAATGCATGCCAGTAGCAACAGAAGGACGACTAGGAATGGGAACTCGAACAGCCGAATTATAACTGCAACCACTAACAGAGAAATTGATAAAAGACCTCGTTGAACAGAGCGGCTCCGGCGAGTCTTAATTTGTTTGCGTGACTCCAAGTGCCGGTGAAGGACGGAACAAATTCGCCTCCTTTTGCACAAGTGATAAACAAACCTGAGACAATTGCATTCATTCAGCGCACAGAACAGAATTTGCAGTACGTGGGGCGCAGTGCCTTGACTAGCCAGCTGCAATCCCTGGCGCTTCTGAAAAGTTTGGAGAGAAAAGCTCGCGCAGGTCGGGACAGCGATAACAAAAGTGCTAAACGAACTCAAGAGAGTGCGGGCTTTTAACTGTGACGCACAGCACGGGCAAGCAGCTTAAGGACAAGGTGCGCAGTTAGCACAGCAGGTAAAGATCTTCTAGTGGTATAACTATAAAACTGCACCCCAAAATTCCTGCAACGTAGTTTTCCTAACTAAAATGTTCCATGTGCATACAGTGTCGCAAAGAAGACGCCAGTTTTAACAGTTCGTAATTGTACTAGAACCCAGTTTGCCATAAGACGATAACAGAGAACGACTACACCGTCTGCGACTGAGCTGTGCAGGAAAACCCCAAAATCTGTAACAAAAACCTTTGCACACTCGTTCCTTCTTAGTTTTTCATTTTAGAAGACGCACGGTTCTGTTGAAGCTTAATGAGAATTCCCGTTCAAGTCTGACTGAAGGAGAGGGCAGGAAATACAAACGTGCATATAACCAAAGTCCCTTGCGGTATCAGCAACTAAAAACAGAAACCGGAAGCAAGCGGGAACTGGAGCAAGTGAGCATCCATTAGTACTTACAGGAGAACCGTGAAATAAACGAGATTTTTTAGAACCTCGAAAAGAAAAGTGGAAATAGGCCCAATTTTCACGATCTAGAAGATAACACGTGTGAAGGAAAAGATGTAGTGTCAAAGTCTCGGTTGTTATCTACTTACTAGAGCAGTGCAGCTTGACTGGCGGCAACCTCAGCTCCTTTGCGATTTCGGTGTTCTTAATGGTAGTGGCCTCATCCATTGTCTTGCCCTTTACCCATTCAGTCGCCAGGGAACTGGAGGCAATGGCAGAACCGCACCCAAAAGTCTTGAATTTGGCATCAATAATCCGGCCCTCATCATCGACCTATAGGGTAAAGATGCATAAGATGCCCATTATGGACTCTAAGTCAGCATATGGAAAATGGCCTACAAGTGCACACAGACAATGTGGATGCAAGACTGACTCATGATACCTGAATATCCCTTGGGAATCTTGTGAGGGTGGACAAATGGGCCGTTTTCATCAAAGAGGGACCCTGCTGAGTCTGACAGAGATCTACTTTGATATGAGCAAGTTTTCATAAAGCTTCTATGCCAAGAAGTGCCAACGACAAAGACGGGGACATCACCCTCATTAACTATTGCCAGTCGGAGGTGTCCATACCCCGGATTATTGACTACTGGTCACCATGTAACCGTCTGCGTCGGCTGGAGACCCCCAGTTCCAAAATGAAAATGAAATTATCCCTACTGTCTTGCAATAGGGATACATCAGTGCACGCCGTACCCCCACGATTTAGATCCATAGTCAATATCAATTAAAAAGCTGCTACGTTTGTTAAAGAAAGCAGAAGACCAACGAAGGTTAACTTAAAGTCTGGCAAATTGGTAGTCAGCAACCAGCAGCAAAAGTTATGTTGGGGAGTGGACAGCTGAGAGCTGCAACACCGAGTGTCCTAACACCGTAAAGGTCGATGAAGGCACTGACACTAATACCTTGAAGTGTTAATAAATATGTTCTCCTTCCAGCGCAACCTTGAGGTTAAGCGCCAACGAGAGAAAACGCAAAGGGCAAAGACCCCAAAACTGTGCAGAAAATATCCAAGGAAGCTTACATCCACGCCGGTCACGGTAAGGTGTCCAAAAATGGCGCGGACGAATAGGCAATAGGCTGATCTATTTGGTTATGAATCGACATTGGGTATTGAACGTTCAAACGTATAAGGGGTCCTGGACCCCAGAAATTCGTTTTACAGTGCGAAATCGGCACACATGCCGAATGGATACCTGCTATTTGCCCGAAATCCGGGTTTAAAAGTTGGATTCCTGGAAATTCAAGACCATAGGGGTGCACACCCGTCTCGCCCCCTATCAAAATGGCCTCAGCACTCTTCCAATGGAACACTTAGGCTGGTGACCATCTCGGAAAGGACAACGGAGATGCCAGCTCGGAAAGCAAATTCATCAGTTAGCCTTGCTGCCAGTTAAGCGGCACATCCATGGGCGGTGGATAGTGGGACGGACTTCGGTTAAGGCTAACTGCGAAAGAAACGGACGAGGGTGACGAAATGCCGCCAAGTTCGACGACGACACTGTACCATGAAGGAAGCAAACCGCTATTAAACAAACCTGCTCCTCATCGCTACCTTGGAATTTGGTTTTTGACCCAAACCGCTGGAAGCAGGTTCAAAAATTACGAAGAAACCTAATTAAAAGGTAGCTGATTCAAGTTATAAGGTTCACGCTACGACATCCGAAGGAACCGATGTTCCACAACCCTGGTCCAGTGGTGCGAACGAATAGTATGTCAGTTAGACTACTCAATGGAGAACGGAAGCGTAGTATTTGATGTCGAAATGCTCTAACGATTCTGGACCGTGGTACTCGAAGTCCGATGGCGTTTATTGGTACAAAGTGAATGTCTATTGTCCGTCTAAATTGCGGATCCGAGACCAGCAGAAAATCAAAATTCAGAGGTCAGCTAAGAACCCGACATGCAATTTCTCTGGCAGATACGGTGTAATGATCGATCAGTGATGAGGGAATCATGCAGTCATTATGTGAAAACTAGCCAATGATCGGCTGCAATACGTACGACTGGAGGACAGTTTGCCGAAATTTCATCGTTTCCAGGTACGCAAAAAATTTTGCTGCTAACCAAATCACTAAAGAAACCTATCCGCAGCTGCAGGAACTGGTCGAAAGACTCCCTCCGCGTTCAGCTTAATGTTGCCAAAAACTGAAATAAACACAGTCAGTCAGTTGATTCGTTTATGATACCAAAACTAACAAACCAATAGGTCTTGCTCGCACAAGCTTGGCAAGTTGACCCCCCACTTAGGCTCAAAACACCCCTTGCAGGACACTTTGGTGTCACTAACTTACGACAACCGGAATCAGACATGGTTGTGCGGAGAAATCCGCCTTCGCTTAGCAGCCCACGTTGAAAAGAAATACAGTGATGGCGCTCTGCAATCTCCACAAAATGGCGCCAGTAAGCTCAACGGGACGGAACGAATTGTTGGTCCGTAACATGAACTTTACCACGTGTACAATTTCTACACCCGTACAGTGATAGGTTCACTGCATTGAATGACTGTTCACGACATGGTGGTTCATTACCTGTGAAGCCTCGACAGTAAGCCTGCTGGTCCACGAAATCCTCCCAAGAATAAGACGCAAGTGATGTCTCAAGGTTGTGCAACAACACAGCAATCGAAAAGGGCGACATCCTCGTTGAAGCCTATATATTGTGTTGACAATGAAAGAAATCGATTTTTCGCTACTTTCGCTATCAGTCATTCTAAAGTGGACAGGAAATAGGGGCAAGATTGTGAAATGTACATGCATTCACTAACAAGTTATTCGATGGTGCACATTGTCGAGGACGGTCATGGATATGAACAGCCCTGTAAATTAGCGAAAGCGTCTGATCTTCACGGAGAATCGTTGCGGCGGACAATAGGAATGAATGGTAACCTATTACATCCGTTACATGCTTTGTCAGACATTCAAAAGGATGCATCCGGTGGTCCGCCTTAGTTAACTATTCTTTCACTAAATTCTTCAAAATATATGCGCATTTTGATGTCGAAGTCGCACTAAAGCAAACGTTAAGTCACTTCAACTACTGTGACTATACCTGCTAGCGTTCAGTTACGACGAGCTATAACACAATATGAAGCGTGTGAGTTAGGTTGGCTGATTTGTCAGTTTGTTGAGGCCACGAGAGTCAAAGTATTAAGCTGCACCGTTAACGAATCGAAGGCACAGTGTGCGATACATGACTGTCATGTTGAGGAACCGGTCGTTTACCTAGCTGCTGGCTACTCAGCACGTCCACAGGTGGCAGACAGTGAAACGGCACGCCAACTGCCGCAAAGCTCTACGACGGCATTGCGACATGGCGACCGTGAACCTCCAGTTAACAAGTTTGCTTGCCACCGCTGCCTTATGGTGAGGTTCTTGAGCCAAAGCTTTAGGACAAAACCTCGGTACCAACATCAGCTGCCGAATAGCGCAAATGAAAGACTCCCTCATCGCGATCTGTTGATTGTTGCGGGTGACTGGACCCGGGGACTCGTCAGCCACTTTATTGGCCGATTTGGATTTGGCTCTCAATACGATAGTGGTGAGAGAATGCTGAATTTTGCTGATTAGAACTGACTGTCAAGAACACTTGCCTCAAGCACCGCCACAAACATCTGCTAACTTGGTAGTGACACTCACAAACTCAACCAAACTATCCGCCAAGTAAGTGATATGCCCTCGACACTTAGTGACTCTGTTCGCGATGTGAATGGTGGCTTTATTTCTGATAACTCGGTCAAGGTCGATCGCTGGCGTGAGCATTTCGAGCACCTCGTCAACTCTTATGAGCAACTAACCACACCCTCGCTCTTCTCTGCGCCTGGGTTTCATACCTCTCCACCCTATGCAATGCCGTGCGACCCCCTTCCGAGGGAGAAAGTGCCGATGCAATAGAGGCTGCACGACAACAAGGCGCCCGGAGAGGACTGTATTCCTACAGAAATCTAAAAGGCCTGCGTCGACACTGGCTCCCGGGATTCATGAGGTGAATGAACAAGTGTGGAGAGACGAAGTAGTTTCTAATGACTGGGGTTCGGGCATTATATTGCCTCTCTTCAAGAAAGGAGATAAGACAAAGTTTGAGAAATACCGCGGTATTAGCCTTATTGACGTTGTTGCGAAGGTCTTCAATATAGTCCTATTCAGACGGTTTCAAGATGCAGATTACTCTAGGACAAGGCCCAACCAAGCCGAATTCCGAGCTGCGCGTGGACCAGATAGTCACTATGAGGTGCATTCTGGAATTCCACCATGGCTACCTGCAGCCGACGGCCGTCTGCTTTATTTACTTGGGCGCTGCGTCGAGTCCATCCATCGTGAGTCACTGTGGCAAATAATGGAACTAAATGGTCTGCAGGCCAAAATAATTGCCTTAGTCACGGCCTATTATCGCTCCACCACTGTGCGAGTCCTCGTGCATTACAAGTTATCCCACCCTTCAATATCCCATCTGATGTTCAACAAGGTTGCATTCTGTCTGTTATTCATCTATGCTATTGACTGGATTCTCGGGAGGGCCCTACACAGTTCAGGCGTTGAGGAATTTGCACCCGGACGCAACCTGACTGACCTATACTACGCTTACGATATCGCCTTGCTAGTCTTAAGATTTGGTGATCAATAGTCTGTGTCGCGGGTGATTGAGATCGCTTCTTCGGTTGGCCTAGCCATAAACACTAGAAAGACCATATTTTCTTCGAGAGAGATCCGTGACCAGGAGAAAGCCCCCCCCCCGGGATTAATGGCTGTCAGCTTGAAGTAGACGGGTTAAAATACCTCGGGGCGAGGATGCTACCGAATGGAAAGAGTAAGGGCGATATTGTCTCCCGAATCGACGCTGCTCACCAGGTTTTCTCGACTCTTAGAAAGAGCCTATAGATTCGACACGACATCTCCATCATCACGAAGATCCGCGTGCATCCTGCATCCGTTCGGTCTGTCCTCCTGCATGGTTGTGAAAGCTGGGCTGTGCGGAAAGATGAGCGAAGATTTAAGGTATTTGACCATCGTTGCCTGAAAACCACCCTTCGATTGAAGTACAACGACTACGTCTTAAACGAGGCAGTCCGCACTAGCTGCAACAATATTGCCAGGATATCTCAGGCCATCCAAGAAAGACGACTGAGGTGGCTTGGGCACGTTCTCCATCACCCGTCACCCACCTCACGATCTGAGTTCTACTGCTCTCGATCCAGCGTCATTGCCTACTTGGAGGTGTCGAAGAGGAGGTCAACTAAAAACCACTCGACACGGTTCGTCAAGATATGGAGGCGGTGCGTGGACCTTCGGTATTCGGTGTCCTTCGCTGGAAAAAGGAATGGGTTGGACTCTGCAGGGCTGCTGCCGCGAATCGTCACGTGTGGGGAGGCACAATTCGTGACATCATCGAGGTCGGCTTATAACAGTCGTAACAGGTACAAGTAAGTACCTTGGGGCAAACTGTTAACAAAGTGAAAGGACCATGCTGGCTGAATAGTTTTCATTTGTATTTTTTGCAAGACCGATGGGGGTTTAATGCTAATCTTCTGGACCATAGTAAGAATGTGACAGAAAACTCCGACGCGAATTAATTCAAGTTAAGTATGGGCGCGTATAGAAAAAATAAAATTGAAAGAATGCATTCTTATAAAACAATAAGCTCTCTCAGCTTTACCTTTATTTGCAATTTCATGACATCACCACAGGCTGGGGCACCAACGAGACCAGTTCCAACATTTTTGTCCTTCTTATTCAGCGAACCAACGTTTCGAGGATTTTCATAGTGGTCAAGGACTTTTTCATGATACGCAGCGGAAGTTATGCGCAAGGGAAGACTCCCTACCTTCAGTTTGTAGGCATTCACAGCGAGCCTGTTCATTTGCTGATAAGTGTGAGAAACCACATAATTATGTCATTAATATGCGCAAAGATGTCAGAATATCACAGCAAGGAAGAGGAATGATCAGTCCTATTGTTGCGAGTAATTATAAATTTTTTGACAATAAAGGCGAGGCAAGTTGTAACAATGAAAGTGTCTACCTATGCGTTTGAAACAGTGATTGCCACACATATTGGACCGTTAGTCAGATAACGCTGCGCACGTCGGGGCCGTCGCTGGAAGTGCTAAACAACTTAGTAACCCCGGTAACGATTATTACAGACGTTCTTGCGATTCGATGTAACTGCATCCCTTGATTAGGCCATGCCCAAAGTATACTTAAGGTTATTCACTAGTGTTTGATGCCAAAACAGTTTTTTTAGGGAGAGAACTTCAACCGTCTTTTAAAGATTAAAGTGGCAACTTAAGTCATTCATTTGAAAGGCTACTAAACTGGCTATAGAGTCTTTATCCGTTAGTCATAAAAAAAAGAACCCAGGATGACTGAGTCATATGCAATGCCTGACAAAATACTTGCACTTAAATTATATACGCAAGCATGCTCGCAGGACACTGACCAAATAATAAAGAATTGTCGAAATTCTTACCCAACACTAAAGCGTGCGCAAACATAACACGCAGTCTTGGTGATTTTTCACTAAGTATTGCGAAGTGATTCGCAGGAAAACTACTTACATAAACTCTTGGAAAGGACGCACGAAAATGGAGCAGACGAGAGATATATGAATAGCCCGCCTCAATTTCAAACCGGTAAAAAACAACAAGGGTCTCAAGGAGATTACTTCTGACATCTAAATCAGCCCTTAACACCCGTCTATTTGCTTTTTCTGATAGGTTGTTGCTCAATGCATTCTGGGATATTTTAACGATTTATTCATATTCGAATCCTCGAGTTTGTGCAGTTCATACCACACTTATGCCTATTAAAACGCTCTTGATAAGGAATTGCGAATGGTTCTCAATTTTTGACTGCAAAGTGTTGATTCAGATTCGAAGATTATTAGGTGCATTCCTTTATGGATTTCCATAGAAGTTTTTCTACGCACAGAAACCAGGGATTTAAGGACAATCAGCCAACAATGCTAAACAGAACCATTTACTCAAACGAGTAAGGGATGGAGCACGTGAATTAATGGCTAATGCTCAGTAGTGAAAGTTCTTCACAAAATAAGTCGTCACGAGGAAGCATGAACTAATCACACAAGCATGTACAAAATACTCAGTAGGCCAACTGCCAGCAAAAAGAAGGATTTGTTTATTTATGCATGGATATGTATACGTACAATTAACTCCGAAGTAAGACTTTTGTATTCAGCTCTGTGGGGACTTTTTTAATAGCAATGAAATACGATTCGAGGGTCGAACGGTCGTTCGTCAAACGCATCTGGAATTTGATTGTTTGCTAGTGAACCTCGATGACGCGTCGCTAAGGGCGCAAGAGAATGCGCGCAGTGTTATTGGCAAATCGATCGGGCACCGAGCTGTCAATCCCGCGCGCGCCGTGCCACGCCATTTCCGGCGCTGTCGTGCTGCGACGCGGTCGCTTAACTGCCTGCGCCCCTGTTCTGTCTATACTGACCGTTTTTTGATTTTTTGCAGAATGTTTAGAGCAGTATCTATGAAAACACTTAGGAGACGTGCCCAGAAAGGTTTTCTGGATGATTAACGTCAAATTGCCGAGAATATGAGGGAAATGTATCCGTCCGACTCATCTTAATCGTCGTGGCATCTGACCTCTTCCTCTAGTTCGTCATATGACGAC